>BQNB010058245.1:0-36612 GCA_026074375.1 Tanacetum coccineum
TTGTTCCCTTGACTTTATAAGTCAAAACTCATCAAGTGTCCATTGTCACAGTTTTTAAAAAAAATCCAAACACCTTTTTCACTTTCATAAATAAGCAAGTAAAATTAATTTTCAAAAGCTCAAAATTGGTGCACAAGCCCTTTGGCTATAGCACTCAATCTGTTTGAGCTTATTTGTGATTTTAGAGCTTATTTGACAGCTTAAAATAAGCCCTTGAGCTTTGCCTTAAAGCACCCCTGGTGCAAAGGGGGAACTTTAAGCTCATCTTTCTCAGCCACTAAGAGCAATTAAGCCCAAGTTTTTGGCTTATTTTAAGAGCTTATAGGCTCTTCTATAAGCCTCTTCAGTTTCAGCTCTTAAAAGCCTCATTTGTGTGCTTATTTTCAAGTCCAAACATGCCCTTTGGCTGTTCTTGAACCCCTTAGGCTGAAGGATTGCTTATTTTTTGACTTTGGCTTATTCAGCTTATCCCATAAGCCCCAACTGTTTCCCAAGAGTTTTTAGGTTAGGTTAGATAGTTTAGTTTGCTTATTTCCTTTCTCTAGCTTATTTGTCCTAGCTTTAAGCATTTTTAGCTTCTTTAAGCTCTATTTAAGCTTTTCTGGTATAATAAGCTCCCCACAGCTTATTAGGCCTTAAGCCTTTAGACTTTTAAGTTTATTTAGAGTAGTTTAGCCCATCTTAGCTTATTTTAGTTCGTGCCTTAGCTTAATTCGACCAAAAGACTTAGAAAAATTGGCCTTTAAGCCATTTTAGCTTGCTGTCAACTTAAGTTATTTTTAGCTTTATACTTTTGATAAAGTGAAAAGTGCTCATTTGTAAAATTGTGTGTAGAGCCCTTAAAAGTTTGTAGTTTTAAGGTTTTAGCTGAAAATCATTTTTTAATAACAGTCAAAATAAGCTGTGAAATCGTAAGTAGGGTTTATTTTGTATATAGTTGATAGTTCAAGGTTAACTATTTTCATTGTAGTGTAAATTCTAGATATTTTGCCCGCCTACCTTTTAGTTTCATTTCTTACCATTTCTACCCTAGAGTTTTAAAAAAATAAAATAAAAGGGGAAGACACTTGGTCCGGGTGAGCAAGACTCGAACCCGGGACCAAGCGGTACATCCCCTTTAACTCACACACACTTAACCACTGCGCCCTTGGGTCTTTTTCGTTAAAGACCCAAGGTGCTTAGTATTTAAGGGTGTTTTGCCCAAATAGGCTTATAAGCTGTTTAGCTTATTTTCGGGGCTTATTGCATAAGCTGTGTGAAGTTTGTTATTTTTCATAGGATTGTTAAGTTGTAAAGTATTTTTAGAAAATTTTTCAGAATTTTTCGTAATCATTTACTATTTTTTATAATTTAATTTAGTTAAAAGTTTGTTTAATTCATAAAAAATACAAAAATTATCAAAAAAATATTTTGCTTTTTTAGAAAATTTTCTTTTACCATCTAGTTTGTAGGAAAAATATAAAAATTTTCGTAGGGTCATTTTTACAACTTTTTACTTTTTAAAGCACGGTCCGGGTACGGGATTTTGTTTTGACTCGTTTTTGGGTCAAACGAACTCCGTTTTCGGTCTAGTCTTTTTCATTCTTCGTTATTTGGTCCATAGAGTAGTTTAGAAGCGAAAATTTCTTCGTAGGCTTATTTTTAAAGATTTTAGGTTTTCCCCCTTTTGTTCGGGATTCGGGCCTTCGTTTTCTAGTTTAATTTCATAATTTCTAGGTTTTTCTTAAACGTTTTAGTCCGTTATTATCTAATTTGACTTTTTCAACTTCCCAAACCAATTCCTTCCTTCAAACTCAAATCTTCGATCGTATCGATTTACCATTCCAGCCTCGTTGGGGATTTACGACCCGGGAAAGCTCTATACTACTTCTCGGTATCATTGATTGTTGGTTTTTACACTTCTTTATATATTTTATATTTTATTATATATTATATATATTTACGGTGTGAATCCGGCACGATCAATCAATGAGATTGCTTTTGTCGTTGAGCTCTTGTGATCTTTTTCTCTGTCTATGTTGTAGGCTTGTTCCTTCATGCTTTGTGATCTATGATCTTGAGCTTTTGTCATTGTCTTTTGACTTTGTCTTTTTCGTCCGAGATCTTTAAATCATTATCCTTCCGTCTTAATCGTCTTTGCCACCTTGTGATCTTGTGTCTTGACCAACATGCTCATACTTTGCATCATCTTGAAAGCTTGTTAACAATCTCCCTTGATAGACCTGATATCTTTGAAGGAAGATCTTGTATATCAGAGTTTGTGCGGAAGTCTTTGTCTTTAATTCTTGAGCTTTTATGATTCTTGAATCTTGATGCTTTAGAGGTCCTTTGTATTTTGAGCATGAGCATTGTGGTAAATACATCTAACTTTTTAGCTGGAATGAGGCATCACCACTCCATCTTATGTATCCTGAAAAAAAACCTTAAGCAATAAAGCGGGTGACGAATATGGGCTTTGTCATTCGTCTAGAATTGGTTAGATTAACCTCCATTTCTGAAGGACCAGTTTAACATTATATAATTACATGTTATCCATGTAGATTCAAATAATCTCCTTGACAGGGTTTCCAGCTCAAAGCGTAGGATCTTCTAACACAGATGTATTAGATTTGCCATGCTTGCTAGTTCTCATTACAATAACGTCTAAAGCAACAACACGGTAAGAGTGAATCAATAGTTACATCTTTCTGATAATAGTCGTCAATTCATTCCTGGGAAAATAAAAAATATAATAAAAAAAAAAAAAGGGTTGAAAGGGATTATATACAAGTTTGATTCACATTGAATCGCACCATCATTTTCTTTCCATTTGGACACAAGTTTTGATTCATATATGAAACACGCAATCACCACCAAGAGCTGTTTGATTGCTGGCTCAACAGATTTCCATCTTCATTGTGAGTACATAGTATCACTCGGATGTTTTCTTGCTCAACCACAAGGATAATGCGTAGTACTCTGTTAACAGGCTTGTGAACTTATTAGGCGTTCAACAAGTGTTGTAATGGAATGTTCCTAAGAGAATTTATTATGGATCTCTTGGCTCTAGACTCGATTAGTGCTTTTGGTTTTAGTAATCAGAGGTTGGAGCAGACTGCCACCTTTTCAATATTAAACTAACTCTTGAGAGAAAATCAATAGAAGTCGAGTTTATCACCAGTGATAAATGAGACAAATTTCTTTGAAGAAACTCCGATGGCTGGGGAGGTTGTGCATTGCATCACTGTGTCCATATGTCATCTTCAGTGCAGCAATCAACATTGTGATTCTGACAGCATATGTATTGACCCGGTTTCTGCCTAAGTTGTGTGGAGGGCTACTTTCTTTAGACCCTTTATCCATACATTTCTTTTTAATTCTTCAACCCCTTCAATGCTTACCAAGACGTCATTACTAACACCTTGTTGTGATTGTTCCAGTGTTAGCTCAATCTTAAGTGGATTCTTCCCTTATACACATTCATCTCCAATCATACCTAAGGACTGCTATTTCTAACTATGGAGTGTCCTTGGGTAGATCCCTCCGGTTCTGGTTGGATCATAGGACAAATACCTAACCTTACCACCTTATGACTTCAGAATCGTCGTGAAATAAGATGTTGTAGGGTATGAGATCGTAACCATAAAACCTTTTTTTTAAGAGTATCAAGCACTTTGAGTCGATAAGATTACTTATTATTTTCAAGATCACATTTTAAATACATTTCTCCCCTTATTTTAAATACTAATTCACTTAGTTTTTGAAATACTTTGTGATTAAAATTTGTCATGAAATACCATAGGGAAAACTTTTACTTAGCATGAATATAAGGAACAAAACTTGTCTCCCCACGATTTACATATGTTTGACACCAAAAACAATGATACCAAGTTGTACAATGAATATAAAATTGAGGGTTAGCATTGTTGAGCACACAATTTTGAAAAATTATTAATTGTCATCGAAGAATTCTTGAAAAATTGTGCTCAACCACCTAATTATCTTATAACAATCAATCTATTTAATAGTCATTATTATTCCGTAGATGTTATTAAGATTAGTGTAAATGTTTTGAATACGAAAGAATTTAAGAATAGTATCCAAAACTTAAACATTGTTTTTTTTGAAACTCCCCCCTCAACATTGAATCATTTAAAAATGACACAAATGAAGAATAATAGTTCTTTGAAAAAATATGAGGAAGGAGTGTTGAACACACAATTTTGAAAGATTTTGAATCGTCATTGAGAAATTCTTGAAAAATTGTGTTCAACTTTTTGAAAAAAAAATCAAATGTTAGAAGACTTCTCTTCTAACGTTGAGGATAAGCGCACTTATGCATACACTATCCTTTTTCTTGATCTTAAAACTTTGAATGTTTGGTAAGAACAACTCAAGACTAAGAAAAGTTGAATTTCTCGTTGTTAGGATAAGTTGTCTTTATAGATAAACTTTCCTTTATAGAAGTCCGGGTTACGTACTGATATTTGCACATAAGTCATCAAGAAAAATTGGAAATGACATGTTTTGAAAGCATTTGAAACTCTTGTTCGAACTTCATTTACACGCCCTGACGATATTAATCAGCATTTCTAGGTACGTAAATGTGTCGATTCAATAGACCATGTCGATAGAAATATTTTTTTGAAACATTTTTCTGATTTTTTGATTTTGTATTTTCTTTTGAAATTTATATTTTTTGTAATTTTTCTTTTTTCAAAAATATGTACATGTTGATGTTTGATGAGGCATCAAGCAGATTCATTTGTCAGAACCTCCAGTTCTGCTGGAGTCAAACATCTCATACCAATTCGTCTGACGAGATACTGAAACCCTTTACTTCGGAAGGGATTTTAGTAACATTCAGCCAATTGTATTCAGTTCTGAAAAGTACAATTCCAATTATAACCGTTTCACCAGTTCTTGATGAATTGATACCGAGTATGGATATGCTTGTACGGGAGTGCCTGCACGGGGTTGCATGATATTGCTATGGCTTGACTGAGAGTCCAATAACAACTTTCTTTATGTTGTATTTGAAGCCATAATCTTGACTTTGTCCGCATCCACATTACTTGAGCATCCACTTGCAGATAATGCCAACGTATTCAGCCTTGCGTATGACATTGCAGTAACAGATCCTTGCTTCATTGACATCCAGCTTACTAGCTTATCACCTAGGAACTATATTCCTCCAGAAGAGCTTTGCGAGTATACAACGCAACCGGCATTGATCGACATCTTAAAAAAGCTATTAGTTCCAAAGCCAGAACCCTTGCGAATACAGAGTCCTAATGTGAATGGTACCTCATACGTAACGAAAGATCCTTTAACTCTTTAGTTATTTAGAAAAGAGATCGATACGGTCTTGCTTGTATCTGCACAATAACATACAACTTGCAAGTATGTATCTGGTACTACTAGATGTCCAGATACATGAGTGACCGCGATTTTGCTACGGTAGTCATTTTGGTTACGGGTTCCACCACTCAAGTCTGCATCAAATTAGGTTCATAGCCATTGTGTACCAATGCTTTGTCCTTTTTCCATACCATGTTTTTTCATAATCTCCTAAGTATAATTTGGCTGATTGATAAAAAAACCGCGTGAGAATTGGTGGGATCTAAAGCCTAAAAAAGAATTTCATTTCCCCATTAAGGAACATCTCAAATTTAACTCCGTGCCATTAATTTTCAAAATGGGTATTTGAAAATTTAAGGTTTGTGTAACCAAAAATAATGTCATCAACGTAAATTTGCACCAGTAGAATATCATCCCGTATTTTGTCGTGAATATGGTCGGGTCAATGATACTTTTAGTAAAACCTTTAGAAATCAGGAATTTTGAGAGTCATCATACCAGACCTCTCGAGCTTGTTTTATCCATATAGAGCTTTCTTAGACGTTAAACTTTGTCTGGATGATCGGTATCCAACGAATCCATCTGGTTGTGTAACATAAACCTCCTCCTTCAATAGACCATTAAGAAATGCATTTTCACGTCCATCTGATAAATTGGAAAAGACTTGTGAGCCATATGCCGACAAAAATACTGACAGCCTCAGGCGAGCAATTGGAGCAAATGATTCTTCGAAAAAATCAATACCCTCTCCTGAAGCAAAAACCCTTGCTACAATTCGTGCTATTGTTTGCTAATTACAGTTTGTCTTCATCCATTTTTGTCTTACCATAACCACTTTAGACTGATTACGTTCTTTGCCAAAAGGGTTTTGTCCAACGAGTTCCCAGACTTGTAGTCTGTCAAACTGATGAAGTTCTTCCTGCATTGCTTCTATCCATGCAGAATCAGCCATTGCTCCTTAATGTTTTTCGGTTCAACAATACTCACGGTGAGTGCGAACATACACATTTCAGGGGAATAGAAAAATCTGTTGCAAGTTGTCGTCTTATTTGAACTGGCTTGGATAGATTTCCACGAACTTAAGTTAACGGGTGATCTTTAGTCCATCGGTATTCTGAGTCTTAAGGTTGATTGAAGGTATGCATATTTGAAGTACCAATATTACGTGAGGAAGACTCAGTAATTTCTTGTACCGGTGTACAGAAAGGATTGGTAAATTCTGCTTGATCATTGTTGTTTTCTTCAGCATGAAACATTTATAGGGAGTAGATGGTTTCAGATTGAGGTTGACTATACATTGAATGTGGTGTCTCTTTTTGAATAGAATTTTCGGTGGAGAAGAAGACTTGTTTGACACAGAAGACCATCATTGAAAAATCATTGTACAAAGGACCGAAAAAGAAGATCCAAACTCCTTTGAGGTGAAGTGTGTGTAGTAGACATGATGATAGGAGATCTGTTGAAGGAGAAAAATTTTGTAGTTCTGTTGCGGGGTCAGGGTTCTCATATTCTGACGCCTTTTGTCGTTGGGGAACGAGGCCTGAAGTATCATTAGCAACAGACGTCTCAACCTTATACTCTCAACCTTATACTCTCTAGCTAACTTACCAACCTCAAATTCTGTCGGCTATTGTTGTGATCACTTATGAAGTAAACCCGATATACCAAACTTGAAAATGAAGTGAAATCCCCTAAATTTGTTACTTAAGCTTACACTGTTGTGATTGAAGAATGATGCAAGATTATATCTATAAGTACTTTATACCCCACTGGAAAAGTATAAGAAGTACAACACCTCTTGAAATTATCCACATCGACTTTTGCGTGTGACACTAAGTACTACAATGTAACTCCTTTAAGTGATAGTTAACCAAGTCTGCAACCAACTACCCCTGACTGCTGGTAACTAGATAATGCAAGTCTCAATCATAACCGGTAGTACATTTTGTTTTTTTGTTCAAGCAAGTTCATCAATCGATAGATTGGTTTTTTAAAGAAAAGGGGTAGAAAATAGAAGGAAGTCTCGATGATGAAATAAGTAGACGCCTTCGTGAAATCCAACTTCAATCTCAAATAAAGGATACCAAATCAACTCCGTGATCACTTGTCATCGTAGTCCGAATCTTTAGCCATTTGTCATTTATTGAATCTTTCCAGAATCGTTTTAGTGTTATGTATCGTGTTTGTTGTTGTTGTTTGATTAAAAGCGATAAAACTAAGAACAAATGTTGTTTTGAATTGTCGTCAACGAATCCACATTTGTCTAGTCAAACTTTGTCATGATAGTTGTAGTCCCCGGCTCAATCCAAAAATTGTGTCCATGTAACCAATTTATACAAAAATTCGAGTATAAAATTGGTTAAATTTTCGAATTATGAATCAATTCCAGCCCAACATCAATTAAAATCCAGCCCATGTAATTTATATCAATCGGCCTATGATTTTCATTTAGAAGCCCGGTCCATCACCACTCTATTACCAGAACCATAGGAAAAAAATAGGTATAAAAGGTAACCTATCCCTAATAAAACTCAGTTACCCTAACTCCTAATCCACATTCATATATTCCAATCGCCTACCACTTATGCCTTCTTCCAAACAAAACACTGATCCCAATTAATCTCTTTCTAAAAAAACATCCATCATTGGCATATAACTTAATGATGATAAATAAATCACCTTGATCTCAATCTCATACTAGTGAATCATACGCAACCACATGAACCCTTTAATTCATCGTATGAAATCTATTTCTTAATCTGTTTCCGAACCATAAAAAAAAAAAAATCATAACGAACCCCCTTGAAATATGACTTCAATGGCTTCATCTTATGTCATGGGATTCAGATCCCTCATGGTCTCGGTGTAGTTTGTTTATGGTTTTTGTTTGTGTGTCTTTAGTCGAATCAAAGATGGAACAAAACACTTTCTTGGATTTAGTTATTTTCTTGCATATTTTGAAGAGAAAAATGAAAGAAGTTGAACTTCTGATAGATCGAAGATGAGAATTTCCTTTCGAGTTGTTGATCTTTTGAGGGTCATGACGGATTTCTATATTACTCGAATCGAAATAGACTGAGATCAGTTGTTGTTTTTATCTTTCGAGTCTTATTAACGGTGTGTAGATAGAGATTGTGTGTTTTTAGTGATGTGCGAAGGTATATATATAGATATTGTTGTGGATTTTGTTTGTGAAGGAGGTTATTAGGATAGTCTTGGGTTGTTGTTGGATTGATTTGGCTGTAATTTAATTGTTGTTGATGTTGATGATGTTGGTTGTCTTATTGACTCTGCTTCTTTTCTGTTTTGGTTTGCCTTAACTCGACTGAGTTTTACCGGGTCAACTCGGTAAATACCGAGTTGACTCGGTTTGGCTGTGGGTAGCAAAACGCAACCAAACAAATCATCAATACCAAAACGCAAGCTGTCTTGGGGGCAAAACGCAACCAAGCAAAACGCAAGATTTGAATCTTTAGACAAATCGCAAGGCGAGTCGCAAAGACAAAACGCAAGATTTGTGGAAAATTGGACAGCATAACGTTTAGATTTGCAATATAAAGGGTCTTCAACAAGCAAAACGCAATAGCAAATCTCAATAGCAAAACGTAGCTTTGAGGCAAGTCGCAGGAGACAAAACGCAGGACCAAAACGCAATGGTTTTAACAAAACGCAACATTCTGAGACAAAACGCAACAAATACAAAGTGTCATTTTCAAGGTCGCTTTCGAGTTGTACTCGTTTTTGTCTCTTCCACAAAACGCAATGAAGTTTTTACAAAACTGCAAACGAGAGAAATAATACTTCAAACTTTCGAATAAGCCCAAATCTTCCAACTGCTTATGAAATAAGCTAACCACTATACCTAAATTAGCTATTACAAGTATTCAAACAAGAAATACAAGCTTTTCAGATCAAATCCACCAACCTTTTAGTAAAAACGCAACCTAGAAATTCAAAGATAAAACTAAAAAAAATGGGTTTTCTAGCCACGAATTTGCTAAGACATAAGCTAAGAAGAACAAGAAACACAAAAAGGACACATTTTTCTTCCAAAAACTTAACCACACCACGAATTCGTAAGCTAAACTATAAATAAGCCACGAATTGACATAAAAACTTATAAAACCCATAAATCATCCCTACCACCCGAGGCTCTGTACCAAATGTCGGACCTCTATAATCATTTCACTTCAATGTCTTGATAGCACAAAATAAATAAGAAGAAGATTAGTGGTGTTTGTGGTGGTTGCGATTTGCTTGAGAGAGAAAGAGAGAAAAAGTGGAAGGATTACTTGCAAATGAAAAGTTACAAATGAACCAACACCCTCTCCATCCTTGGAGAGGGGTATTTATAGTTAAGACTAAAAGGCTTGCATGCCTTTAGTAATTCTACAGGCCGGGCTCGGGTTTACTAGGGCTTTCGCCCGATACACGTGACCGGTTAGATTACATTGAATGAGCCCGTTTACCCGTTCTAGTTTATTACAACGTTACATATTAAAATGACTGAGACTTAATATTCTAAATGAACGAACTTTCGTGTTCGACTCATTATTTGAGGCTAACACATACTTTACAAGCAAACTATTCTATGACCCGAATTGAGGTGGATCAGCATAACATGGAGCTTATTGAGCTCTATTGGGGATAATAAATTACTTCTTTCCTAATTCTTCATAAGATGAATTTTACCATGAATCCTAATCGTCCCAAAACTATATTTACATGTATATGGGCTTAGCAATCGTGTACTCAATAATTAACTTGGGTTAAAACAATAATGTACTGAAAGCGAGTACATACAGGGTAGGCTAAGGCGATTTGGTTGTAACTATTGGTTTAAGGGTGACAATGCTCTTCATTAATAGTCTGGCTTAACCAAAAAATCACAAGAACCATGAAAAAGGATAGGCTCGAAGGGTTGTACTAGGTGTTGTTATTATGATTGTTGAGTAGATTAACATGTTTGGTTAGGAACTATATGATTATTATGGATCAAACTTGACTTTTTGAATGAACTTTTGATATGAATAATATAAGCTTGATGCTTTTGAAGTTGGACTCTTTAATATTCGTTTGATCACCACTTATCCAGGATATAGGTCGAAAGACTCCAGTTAAGTGATTGATTTCCAAGTTGTTTGTCTATGACAACTAGACCTTAGCCTTGTGAGGATTAGCTAAGTAAACGAACATTAACCTAAGTACAAAAGGGTTTAACGCTAAACCACATGTCTAACGAACTTGGTTTAGCAAGTTTATAGTACTCATTATCAAACACGAATCACACTTAAAGCATTTTCATAATAAAAGATAAAGGCCGAAAGGGTTTTTCATTATGAACAATAGATAATCTTTCTAAGTAACTAAACATTCTTAACTCGATTATAATTACATTCATAAAATCATTCATCTGCTCAAGTTTATCCATAATGTTTCTTGTTCCTTGACCAAACATGTCCTTATGTCATTGAATCAAGCCATTATCTTTATATTGTGACAGTCTATAAGATAATCCCTTTTTCGCAAAATTATCAATTTTTTCTTAGAATACCCAATCCCGTGGAACAACCTGGTCTTACCTAAAAAGATTATACTACATACGTAGGTTATATTTTTACCCGTGTGTTTCCATCTATTAACCGGTAATTCTAGTATTATAAATTTAAAGCTTTTGAAACACATCACCATCAAAGAGATGAGAAGAAAGGAAAGAGTGACCTAAAATGTTTTAGATGCGGTGATCCGAATCATCTCATTGGCGATTGTCCAAAACCATCGAGCAACAAAGATCAAAAGGCCTTCATTGGAGGTTCTTGGAGCGATAGTGAAAATGACGCCGAAGACAAAACCAACGATAAAACTTGTCTCATGGCTCAATCGTCGAATGATGTAACTCTTAACTCTTCTTATCATAATGATGATGCATCTTCTCTTGATAATGATAGTATGCAAATAGAGTACGATAGCTTATGTGAAATTAGCTTAAAAATCATTAACAAGAATAAAATTTTGAAAACTAAAAGAGACCTTTTAGAAAAAGAAATTTTAGAATTGAACGAGAAAATTAAGAAACTTGAGAGAAGTAAAGAAATTGAGATGGCGTGTAAGTCATGTGAGGAACTTAAATTGGAAAATGCCAAACTTAAAGAAACTCAAGTTAAATTTGTTAAATTTGATAAAAGCGCTAATTCACTTAGAGAAATGTTAAATAATCAAAAGTTACCTAGTTGTAAAATAGGTCTAGGATTTGATGATAGTAAAGCGTCAACAAGCGGAACCAAAAACATAAGTTTCGTTGGATCGTCTGCTGAAAAGGCGACAGACGGGTCCACCATAAAGGTGCACGGATCCACCTTACCTGGATCCATGAGTCGCACCCATGGCGAAAAAGGGACATAATACGTTTTTAGTCCACCTATGTCTTCTAGATCGAATTTTGTTATTACTAGGAAGAAACTTAATACATAATAGCATTGATGAGTTAAAGAAACCATCTTTAAAACCATCACCTAAAAGCGGTATAGGTTATGTCAAAACCGAGTCTAGATTGAAAACACCTCCACCTAGAAGAAACATCTCTTCTCAACCAAGATACAACACACCTCATTCTAAGAGAAACTTTAGACAACCAATTCATACAACCTATTAATCAAATATTCTACACTATGAATTGGAACCATCCCATCAATATCAAGGTTCGTACATATTGGAAATTGTTTCACACATTTAATATCATCGCTAATCAATTGCAACTAATGAAAGGGATGTACAACACTAACATTTTAGGGGAACCATGAGTTATTGGGGACTCAATCACTTGATTTGTATTTGTTATAGGGATGCTTGAGAACTGTTTGGAACGGATGAGTGGATCAAAGTTAGTGGGTATGCTCCAAAACATATGACCTGGGTACGAGAGTTTATTCTCTTCATACAATAGAATATGAGGAGGTATTTGTTGTTTTTTGGTAGCAACTAAAAGGAAAGATCATAGGCAAAGGTAACAAATTCTAAGAATCTTACTTACTATATATAATGTAGAACACGTAGTAACTTAGCTTTTACTTACTTAGTGTCGGTTAATATTTGCGACCAATTTTAGTGCTCCAGATCTTATTCACGGATGGAAGGTAGTGAAATATTAAAGATGGTAAAAGACCATAGGAAACGGGATTAATGAAATATGGGCTTATAGTAATGAAATTAGGAAATAAGTTCAAGACAAATTATGTCTGCCATGGTAGTGGTAATTAATACCTTTTGCATAGTAGGAATTGGTCATGAAATAATGCGTTTAATTCAATCGTTGTATCTAATGAATTAGTTAGAAAGAAAACTTTTCTTAAGCTAAAATTGTTCTAAAACATTTTTGTGATGCTTGTAAAATTAGAAAGCAAGCTCATGCAAGTCATAAAGCTAAAAATATGGTTTCCACTAAAAGATGTTTAAAATTATTACAATATGCGAACTTATTTGGTTCCATCAACAATTAATAAGCTCATTGGAGGTTATTATACCTTTGTTGTAGTAGGATGATTATTCTAGGTATACATAGACTTGATTTTCTAATGACTACAAAATTGAAGATTTGAGAATTTTTGATATATTAAGTAGGAAAATTCAAAACAAACTGGTAGTTCTATAATAGCTATTAGAACGGACCATGGTCAGGATTTGGTTACTGATGTATCAATCGGTAGCTTATTTGTTGCATATGGCATTACCCTCTAACTTATCGGCGCTCCTAGTAATACTACACTCAAATGGCGATTGTAGAAAAGAAGTATTGGACCTTAAAAGAGGACGGATAGGACTTATGCTTAATGAACAATCCCTATTCCACTAAAGCTTTTGGTGTAATGCCCATTGTCGCATCAAACTGATTTACATATATATGAATATTATATTCGACCTTATACTAGGAAAAATCCATTATAAATATTTAGAGGTAGGAAACACTTCTTATAGAATATTTTAAAGTATTTGGAGCAAGTGCTTCATTTTGTATTCTAATTACTTTCTAACTAGTTTGACCCAAAGTCCATACGTAGGTGTTTCTAAGGGATATTCTCAAATTAGTAATGCTTATGTAGTATTAAATAAACATACAATGAAAGTCATAGAATCAAGAAACGTTCCTTTGCATGAATGTCCCTCCTACATACATATTTTCACCATGTTGATGATGATGTTGGTGAAGAAGAAGCCATTAGAAAGAATACCAAAATAGTAAAATATAATAACGAAGAAGATGAGTCGATAGAAGTTGACGAAATTATTAACATTAAATGGTCCAATAATCTATTCCACTAAATTCAAGTCATAGGATATCATTAAATAAAAGAGACTTAAGATTTCAAGCCTAAATTCAGTGTAATTTCTTTTGTTTTATATCTAACAATAGAACCATAAATCATCAGAAGCATTATATAAGATGAAAGTTGGGTTGTAGCTATGCAAGAAGAACTAAATCAATTTGTAGCTAATGATGTTTTGGAATTAGTCCCTTTACATGTAATTCAATCCGTCATAGGAACAAAATAGGTTTTTAGAAATAAAGTAGATGAACATGGTATAGTATCTAGAAATAAAGCTAGATTAGTAGCACAAGGATATAATCAACAAGAAGGTATAGATTATGATGAAACATATGCTCCGGTAGCTAGATTAGAGCCGATTAGAATACTTCTTGCTATTGTTTGTGCAAATGATTTTAAATTATATCAAATGGATGTAAAAAGTGATTTTCTAAATGGTTTTATAAACGAAGAGGTTTACGTTGCTCAACCTCCGAGGTTCATTAAATTTCAAAAACCAAACTATGTTTATAAATTTAAAAAGGCTTTGTATGGTCTTAAGCAAGCTCCCAAAGCTTTGTATGATAGACTAAAAGCATTTTTGATAAAACACGAGTATTCAATGGGAATGGTCGATAATACACTTTTTACTAAGAAATCAAAATCACATCTTATCATTGTTCAAATATATGGCGACGACATTATATTTGGTTCTACGACTAAAAACTCGTGTGATGATTTTGCAAAAATCATGCACGATGAGTTTGAGATGAGTATGATGGGGGAGTTGAACTTCTTTTTGGGTCTTCAAATCAAACAAATGAAAGACAGAATATTTTTCAATCAATCCAATTACATCAAGGAGATTTTAAAGAAGTTCAGGTTGGAAGATTCCAAACCAACCAAGACGCCGATGTCAACAGAGATCAAGCTCACTAAGGACGATGAATATTTTCCCTAGACGTGTCTACAATGATACAGACAAAAGCTGGTTTTCTAAAGCCTAACGCGTACATTAATCAACAAGAAGCAACAGTAATAGGATCTATAATCTGACTTTCATGCAATCATAAGCAAATACAAAGGAGGGTTTAGCCTCGCATGTTATAATGAAAGCAAGAAGATAAATCAATCACACAACACATAGACATATTGAATGATTAATGATAAATAACCTTACTTGAATTAAACATGGATCCAAGGTAGTACAATAGGGTTTTGAGGCCCTAAAGATGTCCTATGAAGCTGCTACAAAGGCTAGGGTTCGTCTCCCTAAAGTTATACAAAGTTACACACTTGAAACCCTAAAATCGATTTTGTATATATAGAGATATCGTTGTGACGGCGTCGCTTTGTACTCCTGACGCCATCGCCACGTAGAGGGTTCTAGATCCACTTTAAGTCGGCCACGTCCTGACGCCGTCGCTGAATCTCTGACGCCGTTACCATGAATGTCATGACGCCGTCGCTTAATGGTTGTGACGCCGTCTCTAGGCTATGAATGAATAATTCTTCATGGTTCTTGGTGTAGAGTCGTAGTCTTGTTCGTTTCTTCTCCAAATGAGCTCAAGTCACGTGTATTTCCTCTAAATGTCATCCAAGTGCTAAAAACCTAAAAACAAACGATTAAGCACATAATCTGAGCATATTTGCATGATTTAAGGGGTTAAATGACCCCAAAATAGTATATAAAATGACACCTCATCAAATATCCCTAAACTTAGGATTTGCTTGTCCTCAAGCAAATGGGCTTTTTTACCTCGACAATAGCAGTATTAGGGTCATTTAACCTACTCTTTAAAAGTATTTTACAATACAACCTTCTAGACCTCGTAATTAAAAGCATGAAAAGTATATACTAGCACCCCACATAAGTGTTTGGGATTCTCTCTTTCTCTTAGGTGTATAATAAATTATAACATAATGGGGAAAAGGAAAATCAACACTCATTACCTGTCATAGCATATAAATTACCATAGGCTTGGTAAAGGATCAAACCTCCATCGCTAGGTGCAAGCATTATTCATTACTATCTAAGAGGTCTTTTAAAGGGTTGTGAGGTGCAGGTGTAAGATAACATTAACCGAAACGAAAACAGAAACCGATGGGATACATTTGGGTGGTGACTTTGGGTGAATTTGGAGTTGAAGGGTTAGCTAATTATTTATAAAAATACACGTTGGTTTGGTTGCTAAGCCAAAGACTCGAACAAAATATACAAACTCTATATAACTCTACATCAATCTCTTTCTTTTTTCTTTTCTTGACTCTATGATAAACATAACATAAGCAAATGGCAGCCCATGCATTTTTTTCACTCTTTTTTATATATACATATTTTTATATACATTTTTTCATACACTTTTGCCCTGTCATTGCTTAAACATATAATACATCATGAGGGTTTATAGATACACCCCTACAATTGAACTTTTACATACTCGATTATTTACAATCTAACTAATGACCCGATTTGAGATGCATCAACATAACATGGAGTTTATTGAGCTCTATCGGGGGTAATAAATTACTTCTTCCATAATCCTTTATAAGATGAATACTACCATGAATCCCTTTCGTCCCAAAACAGTATTTACAAGGATAAGGACTTAGCAACCGTGTACTCAAATAATTAACTTGGGTTAAAACAATAATGTACTAAAGGTGAGTAAATACAAGGTAGGCTAAGGCAATTTTGGTGTAACGATTGGTTTAAGGGTTAACAATGCTCTTCATTAATAGTCCGGCTTACCAGAAAATTACGAGAACCATGAAAAAGGATAGGCTCGAAGGGTTGTACTAGGGGTATCCTATTCTAAAAATGAGTGCATGGCAAGGGTGTGGGATAGTTACATGATCGGTGTAACCATAATAACAGTTACAGGTTTAAAACATGGGTTAATCCTTGTGCCTCTTATCTAGCAAATCCTAATACTTACATGCGGTCTCGGGATGCATCACAAAAACAAGTTCTAGAATTTAATATACTACCGATACACTCATATAATTTAATACTGATACCAATGCTCCAGAAAAGGCGACTAAGACCATACGCACACATCCGTAACGACGGAATCGACACACATGACTGCATTCAAACCTTAACTCGAGAAAGCTAAAGGTATAAACTATCTTGGGTATCAATAATGGATACTCGAATTCTTAAAGATCTAAATGCGAACCTCACATTTTGGGGGTGGAATTTTAAGGGTTTTTGTGCTAGTCATACACATTTCTATCCATGAGACACTATTAATACTTGGTTTTCATCGGTATGTGTCATAATAAAAATTAAATTTGGTTCAAAATTACCTTTTTATGCTATGTTTCGATATATTACCCATCATTTTAAGGAACAAAGCAAATGGCAAATGAATGAATAGTTTCTAAGGCTTATTTTCTCTCTACACTTAAGTTGAACATTGTCCCCAATGTTCTATGGAAGTACCTGTAAAACGAATAATGGGAAAAGAAAACAAGTAAAAGAAACTAGTACTCCCCTGGTTTGCTCAATAATGGAGAAGAAACATGCGATAACTGGTTAAATCGTCCTCCAAGAATTGTAATGAAACTTCCTAAGAACTTTCAAGCTTCTTCTTGTCAAATATAACCTGTAATCAAAGACAAAGACAACTATACCAAGCATAAAATCGGCGGAATAGATAAATATACTATGAGAGTTTAGGCTTTCGACTTTATGAAAGCAGTAAATATAGGATGAGAGTAATGATATAATTATAGGTTTCCTGCAGGTTTACAAAAGAATTACAAATTTTAAATATTGCACATTTTATTTTTCAGAATACTTAAAGAATTTCAAATTTTTACATAGCTAAAGACGTGACATTGTCAGGATAAATCCTGACGCCGTCTCCAGCGTCTGTGAAAATTTCATCTCCATTTTTAATGAGAAATTTCCTGCATGCAATTTTATTAGTCAAATCTGAAGAAAGCACTGCATAAAAACCTGAAATTAATCATAACAATCATATGACTCGAAACTAACACGAATTAATTTAAACAATTTATTTTAAATGTTTGAATTTGGTTCTAAAAACATGATATTTCCCCTACACTTATTTTGTTGCAAAATACCTTTGATTGCAAATAAGACGAAGTTATAAACAAACAAAGCATGATTACAAAATAATTCAAACATAATAAAACAAACAATAAAGAATTAAAACACAATACACTCCTAAATGCGGGAAAGATAAATATTGGGCTGCCTTCCAAAAAGCGCTTTTCTTTATTTACGAGTCTTGTAGCTAGACTCAAGTCACACATCCTTACGTGACTTCTCCTTCATCATCCATTCTAGTCGCATATTCGGGTCCAAGCTCTAGGCGTTCTTTGTAAAATCCTAGTATTTTGTTCATTACGTACTCCACTACTCTTCTCTTGTCCTCCTCGTTCCTAAGGTAGACCGATTTTGTGTGCTCTTTTTCCAAGTCTGATAATGAGTTGTATTGTTCTATCTTATAGGGCATTTTATAGGCAATCTCATCGGTCCTGTTTGTGAACCTCACCACTCCTTCAGATGGGTCATGAGACATGTTAGATATTTCAACAAAAGGCCTCGCTAGTACTACTTGCGACAACCTAAGGTCTATGATTGAACTAATATCCTCGACAATCATAAAGTCTATGATATAGGTGAAGTTTCCTATGAAAACATGCATCCCTTTAATCCTTCATGTGAAATTGCTAACTCCTCTATCCAAATTTTCCCCAGGGTCGAGTTTTCTCCTCATGATCAAATTATACATCATTCGGGTCATGATATTTAGAGGGGAGTTAGGGTCAATGTAGGCTTTTTCCACATGCACATGTCTAATGTTGCATGGTACCTTAAGGTTTGATTTGTATCCTTCAGTAATGATGGGGTTCCTTAGAAATATAGGAGGGATTGGACCACACATAAGGTACTTGTGATATGCTAGTTCGCTCCTAGTTGAGATTATGTCAAAATACTCCACATCTTGTTCTCTAACTGCGGGTTCCTCCTTATGGGAATCGTCATTTGTTTTGACTATCTCAATAAACATTACGTCGTCGTCATCCCCCTTGGTGCAAACAAGTTCGGTGTTGGAGGATTGGGGAATCAACCTGAGCGATTCGAAGAATGAATTGAGTTTGAGGACTTTTTCGGTGATGAATGAAATTGATAGATCGGGTGGTATGGAAGGGTTGACATGGATATTTTCCGGGTCATCCTTCTCTTCTTCCTTATTCTCTTCTGGTTTGTCATTGTGGGACTCACCCTGTTGCTTGGGGTGGATTGTGATAGCATTGATCGAACCATGGATATGGGTTGAGCATTGTGGGTCTATTATTGGGTAAGAACGAGCAGACAAAACTAGGAAGTACTCAGTTTTGGGTTCTTAACCATGTCCCTAGGTAGTTCTCCTACTATTCGATCGGTGATGGCCTTCAACACTGTGTCAATTTTGTTGGTCATCTCACTTTGTTGTTGTTTGAAATCAGCTTCAAACTTGGACAATCTAGCCTCTTGAGATACCATGAAACCGGATACCAATCCTTCAAGATTTGACTAATTGTTAAAGCTTCGAGGATTGCTGTTGAAGGAACAGTTCGGGATCGGACCGTTGGATTGGAACCGGTTAGGTAGGTTTGAAAAATTATTTTGGGAATTTTAGGGTTGTCTCCACCTAAGGTTTGGGTGACTTTTCCATGACGGATTGTAGGTGTAACCAAGATTGTTTTGCTCGGGCTTAAAAGTGTACCACTTACCTCCTGCTTCGTCGGTATGCGAGGATGCATATTCAAAAAAGGCTTGTTCGGGATCTTCCATACAATACTGAGTGTCGTGGGGACAACTGCATATCTCACATAGGGTAGGTGATTATGTTCACTTGAGTATGTTGCGTCGGAGCAAGGTAAGCTTCCATTAAGCGTTGGACTTGATTCTCGAGCTCGATGAGGCGACGGTCGGATGTACTCGGGACATCTTAAGACAAAGTGAATGCTTTAACTGGCTTAGCGAAATCCCTTGCGTCGTTCCAACTTTCGTTGTCATAGAGGGCGAAGTCCTCTCATAATGCCCAGGATTCTTTGGCGTTTCGGTCACGAAGCTTACCACCGACCAATTGTTCAATGGTTCGTCTTGTGACGGGATTGACATGGTCATAAAAGATTTGTACTTAGAGACAGAGGTCGATGCCATGATGAGGTACTTTTTGTAGTAAGTCCTTAAAACGAGTCCATGCTTCAGATAGAGATTCTCCATGACGTTATTGGAACATCAGGATATCGTTGCGGAGTTTTGTAGTCTTTCCCGGTGGAAAGAATTGAGCAAGGAAATGAGTAGTAAAATCCTTCCATATTGTGACAACCGTGGCTTGAGCAGGTTGGTTAAACCGTAGTGTTGACCTAAATATATGTTCTATAAGTATGGGTTATGTGTTATATGTGTTTATACGTGTTTATATGTGTTTGTGTGGGATATGTGAGATTGCATAATCAATCCATTGAGCGTGACCGTCTCATTGGGATTGGATTTGTGTTGGATTTTGTGGAATTCATTTCGTTCACTTTTGGTGACAAGGAAATGATTTTGGTGATTGAAGCGGTTTCGCGTTAATTGTGTAAGTAATTATACGTATACGTATTTATGTGTTAGTAATATTAGGAGGAGATTGGGTTCTAGTAGTTAGAATAAGGAAGAAATGAAATTTCTATTTTTGGAATGTTAGGTTTAATAAAAATGAAAAGTTAATTATTTTTAAAGGTCTAGTAAATTGCGTTTACGCAAAAAGGTATGCTCAAATAAGCTTAGGTTTTTATAAAAACTTAAGGTAAAGCAAATAATTAAGTAATTAATAAATAAATAAATAAAATATTTTTTTATACATGAATAGTAAAAAACGAATTTTAGAGGAAAAAGAAAGAAAAAAAGGAATTTTAAAAGGAAACAAATACTAATTAGATCTTATCTATAATTAATTGGGGGTCTATAAATACAAAATAAAATCCCAAACCCTCCCCCCTTTGTGTGACCGGTCGAACAAGAGAGAAAAGAGGAGGAAAAATTAGGGTTTTTGCTTTTGTGAAGAAATCAAGCTCTAAGGTAAGTTTTAATTAATCCTTGTTAGTTATTAATCATTAATTCATGTAATAATTATTATGATGGAATTAGGGTTTTGTAAAATCAGTAAATTAATGATATAATAATCATGTTATAATGATTAGGGTTTAATTAGAAGCTTATGGATGTAATTGGTTAAACTTAATTCGCGTTAGAATTTGATTTGGATTGAGGCAGAATTAGGGCTGTGTTGTTCGGCCATTATCTCAATGATGGTAATAGCTTTTGTCAAGTTTCCGGTGCCTATAACGTAGCTCAGAGAGTCTAGTTTTCAGAACATCCGGCCTCGAAGGTTTATGAGGTCGGGAAGTCATTCAAACGTTGGTTGCAAGAAAAGTTGTCAAAGCAGTAAATACGGGTCAGATTTAGGTCAGATTACGAGGTATAAAACCCCCACTTAAAATTCGAATTTAGCTTATCCCTTTTACAGAAGTTTATGTTGGAATCTTTTGGAAAGCTAAGCAAAGGTGAGTTTCATAGCCCCTTTTTCTCATGTTATTTTGGGGTGAGAATGATGCTTGTCTGGTCTGTCTTGTCTTGTCTTGTTTTGTTTTGCTTGTCTTGTCTTGTTGATGTTGTTATGTTGTGAGATTTGAATCGGGGGTAACGTTCCTACCCAGTGTTATGAGAAGTGACTTTGCCTACTTTATGGGTAAGATCCTTGGAGGTGATCAAATCTTTATGATATTGTGACTTCGGTACCAAGAGTCTGGAATTGAAATTTGTATTCTTTCTATACTATTCACAGACAGCGGCGAGGTACGCATACCTCATTGTTTTGGTGTGCTTGTGGATTGTGGGCACGTTCCGTCCCGTTGTTGTTACTTGTTTTGGTAATTACAACAGCTAATTAAAAGTTTATTTTGGATTTTGTTGTTTGTCGTAAAACCTAATGATTCTCACTCAAACTTTATTTAACGTTTAAGCATCATTTTCAGGTGAGCTTAATGGTGCTAAGATAGAGCGAAGTGGCTAGAAGAGACCGTAGGATGCTTGGAGTTTATTTATGCTTTCTGTTTTGAATAATTGCGTTTGCATGAATTGTTTGGATTATGTTTTGCATGTCATTTATTGACGAGACCTCTTTCTCATTAATAAAGACACCATTAGGTTTTGGGTATTGTTATGACACTTTGTGTGTTTGCTTTACTTTAGTTTTCATTTTAGTATTCTCTATATAGACACCATGTGTTGTGATGATATCCATTCTTGTTTACGCCTCGCGTTTTTTTTTGCTGGTCGGGTGTGACAGATTGGTATCGCCTTTGGTTATAGAGAACTAGGTGGTTGAGCCTAGACTATAGCTTAAGGGTCCCTCATATAGTTGCATTTTAGGGCATAAGTGTTTGTGTACGTATATACCGTATGTTCCCGCTACCTAAAAGCTTTGAAATTCTTTCTATTTTGAATTACTACTATATAATATGAAATATATACTTTTTATTATGGGGATAAATATATATACCCCTTTGTTATGTTTTATCATGGTCTTGTCTTCCCCTACCCCTAGGAGATATCGTTGGGAAGATTGTTTACCTCACTGGACCCGCGGAGTTGGGTGACTTTTGAGAGAGAAAAGTCAAACCCAAGCGAGGCCCAACATAAGTTTATTTTGTTTTCTACCTCGATGCGTTGCTATAATCGATGATTGCTTTTATATTTTTGGTCACGATGTGACTTCTGTTTCGTTTGTCTGTTTTTGTGATTTTATGGTTTTTGTTAGATGGATTATCATGTTTGATTATATTGGATTATTATTAAGTGCTATGTGGTAATGTTGTGTTATCATTGAGCTGTGTGGGTCTTAGAAAGTAAGTACACTTATGAAAAAGGGTGCAATTATAATTATGGATCGCGAACATATTATAAAAGGCAACACCCACGGGACTTGTGACTTTGATAGCATTTATCATGTGTTGCTTTATTTATTTATGTAAGAAGTAATTCGAATAGTTTGTGTAGAGGTAGTGTAGATGTGATGTAAGATCCAGTAGATGGTTGTGTGGTTGAAGAATTCCTCTCTTGAACCAAACGGGTATTATATTAGGTTGGTTTGCGTATATGGTAAGTGTTCCCTTTCATCTATCTTTTGCCGGATACATCAGATCCCTGTTAGGTATGTCGTTGCGAGTTCTTTAGTTGGTTCGTTAGCTCGTTTTTCAGTTAAGATATCCAACGCTGTTTAAGTAGTCTAGGGTTTATACATAGAATGGTGTTCTAAGTTCTCCGTTCGGCTTTGATAGTTACCGTTTGTATAAAAGTGACGATACTTTTTGGTTTGGTTCTAAGAGACCGTTGTATGGAAGAAGTCCTTATGGTTGTTTGGTTTGTACGAGTTCCGTCGTGTTCGTTTACATGTAAGATTAATATTCTGTATTGGAATTCTCTTAAGGATATATTGAATCTATTTTGCTATCATTATGTTTTTTTGGTTGTGAGTCCATAAATTCCATATGATAAGTAAGGTTTGTTGTAGTTGATACAATTTTTAGGTTTTATAAAAACTACTTTTAAAAATAATTATATAATAAAATGCAACACGTTTTTTTTTTCAAAATCATCTTTTGATTTCTTTTATGAAAAACCATAATTAAAATAAGTTTATGACAATTTTAATTTAAAATTTATTTTTACCCCTTAAATTTGTTGCATTATTAACAAGGTGATTCTAATGTTTTAAAATGATTGGTATAAGGTTATGAGGGAAAGTTTCCTTGGGTAAAAATCGGTTTTGGTACAAAGGTTCTTAATCTTTTAATTAATGGGTCGTGGTACGTGGTATTATTCGTTGGGGGTGTTTCTAGCAATCATTTGATCGATTGTTAGGTCGAGGTTCGTATCTTCTTGTTGACGTTAACATTCCGGATTGATTTTTTTCTTTTTAGAATCGTGTGATTTTTGGGTCCATACCAATTGGTGCATGTGAAGTTTGAAATTTCCTTATGGCGTGGTGCTAGAGTTGGTGTTAGGACGTATCTTCTGGGTGGTGCGATTGATGGTAGTGAAGCGAATGGAATTATTCGTGATCCCAAGTTGGAATAAGAGATTCTCGTTTACTTTTGATTATAGTACATCTCTTAGTTATGAAGTGTTGATGTATCGCGAGGAGAGAATTTGGTTGTTGATACATAAGGCTGATGGATGCCACGAAGAAGGTAGTTAAAATGCCTTGGTAAATGGAGAGTGCTTAAGGATCATGGAGAAAAACAAACTAAAGAGAGGATACGAGGTCTGTAGAGTACCAAGGAAGATAGTTTGAGATTATGTGACATATAGTAGTATTTGAGCCCTCAAAAGTGTCCTAAAGGAATTATAGGTTTTACCCTCGTCGAGTAAATAGGATTTCGTATGGAATTAGTACAAGGAGCGACGCCGATTTGCGAAGGCTCGTGTCGTTTGACGTCTTTAGAAAGGCAAGAGGTGTGGAATGATTGCAGGAGTTGCAAGGTGAGGGTTGGTTCGAATGGTAACTTGTGGTGGGAAGCAACCTGTATATGCTTGTAGGAAGAAGGTGGGAATTAGGAATGTGCATAGATTATCTCGAGGAATAGTGGAGATAGATAATTCAGTATTGATGTCACCAATAGGATGACGGGAATGACGTAGCCAAGGCTGTTTTTTTAGGATGCGTAATAGAGCACTTGAAGTATTACGGCTATGCCCATTTGGGTTAACCAAATGTCACCAACGTTTTCATGGAGTATTAATGAGCCGGGGTGATGCATGGCCGTATATAACTAAAACTAGTTAACTATATACTACAAAACGATAATTTTAACCGACTCGAATTCTAAGGAGGAGTACGAGTCACACGTTAAATGACCGTGGGAGTCACTGAAGGAAGAGAAGAAGTACGTGAAGTTTTCCAACAAGCGAGAAGCGAAGCAAAGAGGAAGCCTATCTAGATATGGAAGATCAAATGGTAATGAAACCGATCTTGACGATTGCCGAAAGGAGCAGACGATTTTGTTAGTATATTATGACGCGCGAAGAGCAAGGATTTGGAATCATAAGCTTGAAAAAAAAGGGAGCAGGTGATTCTTGTACGTCTGCACAACGAAGGTTCCTTATGAAGGAATGCATACTAAACGTGTAGGTTTTGCCTTTAATGCTAGAGGCAAAGTGAACAGAGACATGGAGAGTAATGCTATAGGATCATGAATGTCCTTCCAACACGCTTTCAATACCGGAAGAATTAACATGAGGCAAAAATGATGTATGGAATTTATTTAGTGAGTTTGATTTCAAGGCCAAAGTTACCATCTGGGAAAGGCAAAATTTAGATGTTTTACCATTATTAGGAAGAAGGAGGAAAAGGCTAAGAATTGAGTTCGAGATAGAATGTACACGATACCGATCTAGATTTGAGAAAAGGTATGTTTATATGGCAAAAGATAAGATGTCCAAATCAAAGAACGCGTCACATAAGATGTGTGCGTGCTTGACCGAACGAGTTGAAAAGAGATAAGATGGTTCATATTGGTTAGACAAGGTTCGGAACCTTCCATTTGAGACAAGTAATAGGACCTTGGCTATTGAAGATGCCCGTATAACGACAAAGTATATTCTATTCCACGGCTGGAGTCGGATACGATGTTGTGGGTTTAGTCAAACTAATCGAATGCTGAGTATAAGAAGGATATAACTAGTTACGGTAGTAAGTATATAGCGAATTGCGACAAGAGGAAGTCGAGTATCAAATGATCTTCAAGATGTTGTATACAGTACCTGAGTTACCCGAGTAAAGTGGTAATGGATAACTAAAGGATATTGTTGTCAAGATATCAAGTGTGAGTAGTGAGATACGATGTGAGGTTGTCTAGTCAAGGGGACCTGACAAAGTCCTCCCTTTCTAGATATGCATAGGACAAAGTATGGTAGATTTTAGAGGTAATTAGAATACTCACTTTCGTGAGATGAGTTTTTCCCTAAGGTGGTGGATTTAACATTCGAGTATAGAGAATGTTATTCATTTGAAGCATGGTGATGGAAAGGAATGTAGGTTACCGTTTTATGGGCCGTAACAAGAGAGAGTGAGTTGAGTGGATCGAATTTGGTACAAGAAACAACCAACAAGATAGTGGTACATACAGGGAAAAGGCTTGAGAGGTACCAAATGTCGAAAAAGTAGCTTATATGTAGTGGAAAACTTTTAATATAATGGCTGTTAGATTATGGGTGGTTGAAGGTCACACCTTGGAGAGGTATAGTACGTTTGAAAAGAAAGACAAGTTAGAAAAACCGGTTATGTAGTACCATTTGAGACCATGGATGATTAGGCCTAAAGTTCGGTTGATAATTTTCTTTCTTATAGAGCTGAGTACAGAAAATTGGATTGTGAGGTGCTGAAAGTTTGAGTATACAGAATTTGCATGGATATACTTTAGATACGTTGATTCATTGTAACATCTTATATCTGAATCTCAGACAGTTTCTGTTGATGAGTTACAGTTAATATATAAAACACTTGTTAACACAACAACAACTAAGTTTTTGATAATTTTATTGGATTGACTATCAGTTCATGTGGTGGGATGACTTCTTTTTCGTTTTGGTGTGTGTGTTGCTAATTGCATCCCATTGTAAGGAGGTAAGTCAAATCATAGCATAGAATCGTATTGTGGAAGTTAGTCGAGATTAAGATGTTTGACAATACTCTTTGTTTTGTCCAGGGACCCGTTGATGTTGTGGACCGAGAGGTCATGATAAAAGCGTAAGAAATGATAGGCATTAGTGAAGTTCGTTTGATTCGAAGCGTAGTCCTAAGAGCTTACTTGGGAACGCAAGGATCAAATGAGGTCTAAGTGTCCTCAGTTGTTTGTTAATAGTGCTAATGCCTCGAGTAGTTAAATCTCGAGACGAGATTTTCTCAAGTTGAGGATACTGTGACAACCATAGCTTGAGCAGGTTGGTTAAACCGTAGTGTTGACCTAAATATATGTTCTATAAGTATGGGTTATGTGTTATATGTGTTTATACGTGTTTATATGTGTTTGTGTGGGATATGTGAGATTGCATAATCAATCCATTGAGCGTGACCGTCTCATTGGGATTGGATTTGTGTTGGATTTTGTGGAGTTCATTTCGTTCACTTTTGGTGACAAGGAAATGATTTTGGTGATTGAAGCGGTTTCGCGTTAATTGTGTAAGTAATTATACGTATACGTATTTATGTTTTAGTAATATTAGGAAGAGATTAGGTTCTAGTAGTTAGAATAAGGAAGAAATGAAAATTCTATTTTTGGAATGTTAGGTTTAATAAAAATGAAAAGTTAATTATTTTTAAAGGTCTAGTAAATTGCGTTTACGCAAAAAGGTATGCTCAAATAAGCTTAGGTTTTTATAAAAACTTAAGGTAAAGCAAATAATTAAGTAATTAATAAATAAATAAAAAAATATTTTTTTATACATGAATAGTAAAAAACGAATTTTAGAGGAAAAAGAAAGAAAAAAAGGAATTTTAAAAGGAAACAAATACTAATTAGATCTTATCTATAATTAATTGGGGGTCTATAAATACAAAATAAAATCTCAAACCCTCCCCCTTTGTGCGACCGGTCGAACAAGAGAGAAAAGAGAAGGAAAAAATAGGGTTTTTGCTTTTGTGAAGAAATCAAGCTCTAAGGTAAGTTTTAATTAATCCTTGTTAGTTATTAATCATTAATTCATGTAATAATTATTATGATGGAATTAGGGTTTTGTAAAATCAGTAAATTAATGATATAATAATCATGTTATAATGATTAGGGTTTAATTAGAAGCTTATGGATGTAATTGGTTAAACTTAATTCGCGTTAGAATTTGATTTGGATTTAGGCAGAATTAGGGATGTGTTGTCCGGACATTATCTCAATGATAGTAATAGCTTTTGTCAAGTTTTCGGTGCCTATAACGTAGCTCAGAGAGTCTAGTTTTCAAAACATCCAGCCTCGAAGGTTTATGAGGTCGGGAAGTCATTCAAACGTTGGTTGCAAGAAAGTTGTCAAAGCAGTAAATACGGCTCAGATTTAGGTCAGATTACGAGGTATAAAAGCCCCACTTAAAATTCGAATTTAGCTTAGCCCTTTTACATAAGTCAAGTTCTATGTGTCTATTAAACTTCCATAAATTTTGAATCTCTTATTTGTTGTCTAAGTATGGTTTTTAGGGTCATACTTTTTAGTGTGCAATCAGATCCGAATTGGGACTGTTTTGAAGTTTGATTTTCTTAGGATTACTTGTGCATGTAAATGGCTCTTGGAAATTATAAGGTAGTTAATATACTCATAAATGAACATAAGTGATTTTTTGTATGAATTATGGAGGTCAGTAAGTAGATGTTTTGAGTACGTTAAGTCGCGTCAAAATTCTGCGTTTTCGGGTAAATTGTAGGACTTTGAAATAATGTGTAAACGAATTGGTTAATGTCGGGCATGGTGTCGGGGTGACCCATGAGGGTAACTAAACACCTTAGATATCCATCATATGATTGTTACATGTGCATTAAGCTTTTGGCTTAGTAGCGTGTAACACGAGTTATTTTGTTGTATAGATTTGTGCTAGTTGTTTGTGAAGCTTATTGTTGGAATCTTTTGGAAAGCTAAGCAAAGGTGAGTTTCAAAGCCCCTTTTTCTCATGTTATTTTGGGGTGAGAATGATGCTTGTCTTGTCTGTCTTGTCTTGTCTTGTTTTGTTTTTATTGTCTTGTCTTGTTGATGTTGTTATGTTGTGAGATTTGGATCGGGGGTAACGTTCCTACCCAATGTTATGACATGTGACTTCGCCTACTTTGTGGGTAAGATCCTTGGAGGTGATCAACTCTTTATGATATTGTGACTTCGGTACCAAGAGTCTGGAATTGGGATTTGTATTCCTTTCTATGACTATTAGTGGAGTGGCGAGGTACGCCTACCTCATTGTTTTGGTGTGCTTGTGGATTGTGGGCGTGTTCCATTCGTTGTTGTTACTTGTTGTCATGAATTGTTTTGGTAATTGCAGCAGCTAGTTAAAAGTTTATTTTAGATTTTGTTGTTTGTCGTAAACCTATGATTCTCGCTCAACTTTATGTTGACGTTTTAAGCATCATTTTCAGGTGAGCTTAATGGTGCTAAGATAAAGCGAAGTGGCTAGAAGAGACCGTAGGATGCTTGGAGTTTATTTATGCGTTCTGTTTTGAATAATTTCTTTTGCATGAATTGTTTGGATTATGTTTTGCATGTCATTTATTGACGAGACTCTTTCTCATTAATAAATACACCATTAGGTTTTGGGTATTGTTGTGACACTTTGTGTCTTTGCTTTACTTTAGTTTTCATTTTAGTATTCTCTATATAGACACCATGTGTTGTGATGATATACATTTTTGTTTACGCGCCTTGGCGGGGTGTGACACATGTGGTGATGGATCATGCTGGAATACGTTCAAGCCAGTTGCTAGCTTGATCGCGAAGGGAAAATTAAAATAAACACAGGCGCGTTCTTTCCCTGTTTTCACCGTCAAGTTCAAGTGAGTCCACAAGTTTTAGGAAATCCTTGAGGTGTTGGTTTGGATCCTCGAACCGAAGTCCGTGGAACGAGCATCCGTTTTGCACCAACCGAATGGTGTCTGATCGAAGAGGTACCACGTTGTTCCCTACGGGGAGTTCGATGGTATTCCTATATCCCTCGTGGCTAGGTTTGGAGTAATCTTCAAGAGTGCGGATAGGATTCTCGTCTCCCATGGTGGTTGACAAGAATGGATTACGAAACAATTAACACAAAGAGAAGATAGATTACGAGAAGGCTAATATACGGAATTAGATTATCACTTGAAAGGATTCAAGCGAGTAGAACTAGGTTAAACTATGATCAAAACCTAACTATTCCTCATGCAACAGAGCCAAAAACTTGATGCGGAGGTCGTAAGGGACTTCTACAAGAAGTTTTACAACTCCCTAGGTAGTGTACCTAATCGTTGTAGTAGTAGTATAGGCAAGACTCGGGGGTTGTTATCGTTCTCTAGGGGAATAGGTTGGGAAGACTTGATCACAGTCTAACATAATTCTATGGGTTAAGAGAAGATTATTTTTGTGTTTTTATATTTTATGAAAATAGGTAAATCTATGGTTTGAGAGGTTGGTTTGTTTAGCTATTATCTAAACTAATTATAATCTAAACTACTTGTGATAAATTTATGATAATCGAATGTATTTACTTAATCATGCATTACTAATCATATTGCTTTTCCTAATCCCGCTGCCTTGTCACACTTGTGATGATCTGTGTAAGTATTTCCTTGGTCATGAACGGATTACACGAACCCGCCGTCTATTTAATATTCCGTTAGTGCAACACACAAGTAAGGTAGTATAAATACTATAAGGCCCCTAAGAGTATATTAAATACATGTGAAATACCTTAAGAGGGATCTACCATATAAGGTGGTAAGGTAGTATGAAGACTGTTACCCAATAGTATCCTTTCTACGCACTCGCGTTTCCCTAGACGTGTCTACAGCGATACAGATAAAAGCTGGTTTTATAAAGCCTAACGCGCACATTCATCAACAAGAAGCAATAGTAATAGGATCTACAATCCGACTTTCATGCAATCATAAGCAAATACAAATGAGGGTTTAGCCTCGCGTGTTATAATGAAAGCAAGAAGATAAATCAATCACACAACACATAGACATATTGAATGATTAATGTAAAATAACCTTACTTGAATACAACATGGATCCAAGGTAGTTACAATAGGATTTGAGGCCCTAAAAACGACCTTTAAAGCTGCTACAAAGACTAGGGTTCGTCTCCCAAAAGTTATACAAAGTTACACACTTAAAACCCTAAAATCGGTTTTGTATATATAGAGATATCGCTGCGACGGCGTCGTGTTAAAGTCCTGACGCGCCGTCACTAACGTAGAAGGTATTTAGATCCACATGAAGTCGGCCGACGTACTTGACTGCCGTCGCTTGAAGTCTCTGACCCGTCACCATTGACTGTCCATGACGAAGTCCACTTTATGGTTGCGACGCCGTCTCCAGGCTCTGAATGAATAATTCTTTATGGTTCTTGGTGTAGAGTCGTAGTCTTGTCCGTTTCTTCTCCAAATGAGCCCAAGTCACGTGTATTTCCTTTAAATGCCATCCAAGTGCTAATAACCTAAAAACAAACGCTTAAGCACATAATCTAGGCATATTTGCATGATTTAAGGGGTTAAATGACCCCCAAATAGTATATAAAATGACACCTCATCACATTCATAATATAATATACAACAATTGTGGCGATATATACCACTTGATACAAAAAGTACATATTTGGTTTATATTGCGACCAACTAAAAATAATATACAACAAAACTTTACATCGTTGGTTTATAACACGTACCAATGAATAATCGATCATCATAATTAATAGAACTGGTTAAATTTTAGACGAACCGATTATCTCACAAACCTCTCTTTTTTTTCTCTCTCTCTTTTTGTATTTTCTGTTTTTTCTATTTTTTTAACTACTAGAAAACGAAATTAGGTGTAAAATTTCACCACTTCACGAACATGATAAATCTAGATTTTATTTTCGATCATATTAGTGAAAGTAGCAGACACACAAAAAATAAAAATACACTACTTTCACATTCCCATTGCATCGTGCAATTTCCCGACCTAACCATAGATAGAAAATACGCACACGAACACACGAATTACATACTTTTACACAAAAGCAACTAGCAACCAAAAAGGACTTAAATCTACAGGACAAGCTAAGGTGTAAAGGTTCCAAAGAACATTGCATGCAATCTCAAGTTTCTCAACAATCTTCAGGCAGAATGGAAACATAATGTCACATTTGTTTATCAAACGGGTAACGAAACAAATATTTAGTGGTGTAAAAAACGAAGGGAATGATTCAACAGGTTTTTCTAGGGGTATTTTACTCTAAAGATGAGAGTAAACAAAAAGGTTTATACGGGGGGTTAACTAACCAATGTGGTTAATTAATATCACATTATGTATAGGTTTTTTGGTGTAATCCTAGAAATTTACCAGTTTTAAAAATTCATTCAATCTATATAAAATAGTACTTATTATTGTGGTCTCGAATGGTATACCAAGCCAAGTTCTAAAGTTTACTACAGTCACCGCACACTCATATTTTTGTAGAATTTTGGGTAAAAATTAGAAAACGAATAGGGATTAATTCTCATAATATGGAAATTATGGTTATGTGTGCGGGTCGTGCAACTAATAACTTCACAAAAATATGCTAAAAAAATAAATTTGATTATAAATTAGGCATGTTAATGTAAAAAAATAAGGACAAGTAATGTTCTAATTCTCCTCCCTTACTTGAGATATACTACGGCCATGTTGTATAAATATATCATGAAAAATAGGAAATTATTGAATTACAACAGAAAACTCCCCTGAGATTTGCTCGGTATGATCATCCATGTTGCGTATATGAGCAAGGATGTGTGTTGTAAATACGTCTGAATATCAGCATGACTATAACACACATAGATTTCATATAAAAAGTATCACCAAATTCTTCATCTCAATCAGTAGGTTCCTATATTAATGCTCAGAAAACAAAAGAAATTCTATCTCCGAATATTCGTTGTTTAGAAAATAAAAACTAAAACGAAAACTGTACAGGAAGTCGATACACCGTATCCATGTTTCAAGATACGTCGTGTTGAGACCTGTAAGAAAACAATCCTAAGTACGGGTCTGAGGTTGAATACGCCGTATCGACAAGTCTGACAATAATGTTTTTAAAAGTGCAAGAAAATAAAAATGGATAACGTCCAGGTGGAGTCAATACGCCGTATCCATGGAATTTGGGTACGCCGTATTGATAACCTAGGAAGACAAACTCGATAACAATTTAAAATTACATTCCGGGTTGTCTCCCAGTAGGCACTTTTGTTTACAAAAAAGACTTTAAGTTAGACTTGTTCCCAACTTCTACTTGGTATGTGTCACGGACCATCCTTCGTCCTTCTTTCTAAAAATATCTTGGTAGACTTGAGACACGTTTTCTTCAGTTCGGGCTTAAATATCATATTCGTATTCCTTGATAGCGACATATTCCTCTGTTGGTCTGAACGAGTACTTAACTACCCTGAACTTTTCTGATTTGCATGTTGGTGGTTTTACGTAAGGGATTCCAAGTAGCTTGCAGCTTCTTTCCTTGGATCTTTCTTATTCTTTGTTAACATAGTAAAGAGGGTCTTTTCGAATCAAGTAGTCTTCTAAATCACCAATGTCATAATCGTCATCTCCTATAAGCTCATGTTCATCAAACCATCCTTGGTTCGCTTTATCTGCATTATGATCGATATTATTGTAAGTGTTTCGATTAGAAGAGACATCAGTTTCAATGTAAGTAGTATGCTTATAATCCTTCCATTCGTCAATGGGTGAATAGTCGCTCCAAGCATCATCACTTGATTCTTCCTCTACATTAATTGATTCTTCCAAGATAGCTTTATTGATCAAGGCTTCTTCCTTTAATTTACTATCTTCTTATGTATCATACCATTCATAATCTTGATAGCGAAATAAATTGCCTTCTCGAATCATTCCAGGTAGGTCTCATTGGTTGCAATATCCATCCTCCTTCCGGTCATAAGTAGGCCATTCAGCATGCCTACTTTTGAAACGAAGTGGCTCGCACTCATGATCATTATTATCAGTAGGTTGAGTCCACACTCCATCACCAGTCCATGGTTTCTCATCTACCCATGGTATTCTATTGTTCCACTCATATATCCAATCATCTTTATATTCCTCATATGTCTTAAATCCAAGTATATATTTAGTAAGTACATCAACATTGATTTGAGAAAGAAAATTAAATTCCTTGAATGCTTTACATAGAGGTGCCTCAAAGTGGAATATATTAGTATCGATCTTAAGTATTTGAGCAATCTCATTTTCTTCAATCATGTCATCATCTTTAGGATTAGAATTTTCAACATCGGTTATCACCTCTTCATCATCTCCTCTTCTCCAATAATACCATAGAGCATTCTTAGTATATCGATCCATTATCTTATGGTTGCAAAATTTTGAAGCTAACCAATTTCCAAACTCAATATTAGTTGGATCCCACTACACTTTGGTGTTAACTCCTTTAGTTTCCATCTTTTCGCCAGTACGAGAAGGTGGATAGTACTTCCTAATAAAAATTTTAGTCAGATCTACCCAAGTAGTAATCGAATTATCAAGTTCATCCATCAACCATTTGCTTGCAGCTCCAACGAGTAAGATAGGGAATATGCCAAGTCTAAGTTGATCATGAGTTACATTGGCTATACTGAGGGAATCAACTATCTTAAGAAATTTTTCAATATGCTCAACTGCATCTTCTCCATTTGTTCCACTAAAAGCATTATCATGCAATTCTTTGAGAAATTGGCCCTTCAATTCACATCTAGCCTTTTCATCAATCTTAGGCCTAACAATTCCCGAATTTTAATCTTCTCGGGTCTTAGTTATGTATTCCTCCAAAGTTGGTTCCCCCATTGCGATTAAAACTTCTTCTTTAAACTGATCTTCGAGATCAGAAAATAAATCGAATTCCGGTGAACTCGAATAGTCAATACTCGTTGTCTTGAAAAGCTTCCTTGTTGAATGCAATACTCGTTCCGGTTCTTCGTAAGGTGTAAAGAGCTCCTTGGTCGAACTCCTGGTCATGCACTACCTGAAACAGAGGATAAATAATCAGTAGGATAGGCTCGGAAGAAAGAAAATACAAAAAACTAAAAACGAGAACGGAATACGAAAAATAAAGTCTGCTGATGTAGCAGATGATCGATACACCGTATTTAATTAAATGAATAAGCCGTATTGATCGTTTGAATACGAATATACTGTATTGGTTACGAAAGGAGGATACGCCGTATTCAATGTGATGAATACGCCGTATCGGTTATTCGACCAGAACAGTAACAGAAAAGAAAAACAATGCAGAAAAACATACAAATATGCAAAATTATACAATGAAAACTAATCTACTAATATAAACAACTAAGATGCAGAATTATACTGTTATCCCATGTATTTAATCCATTACACAACTATAATCTATACCAAGATGCTAGAAAATAAGATGGAATCTTAGAGAGAGAAACAAAGAGAATATTAGATTAGAGAGAAAATGGGAAGTTACAAGTGAAGTGAAATGTAACCAACACCCTTCACCAAGTATGGTGAAGGGATTTTATACCCTAGCCTTCTAGCTAGGCACTTGGGCTTTCTAAATGGACCGGGCTTGGTTTAACTTGGGCTTTAAGCCCGAAGCACGGACAATATTAGATTACAATCCAAGCCCGTTGAACCCGACTAGCCTATTACAATACAAGACCTATTTTGACTTTCTAAGACCGATAACATTCTTGTTTGACTTAATATGATGATGATGAATAGTAACTCTTAACAGAGTTACGCGCCTTTTTTTCTTTTGACTTTCTTTGACCCGACTTATATAACTTTGAATTGGGCTTATAGGTTTTGGGCCAATGGTGATGGGTTAACAGGTTTTGGTTTTATAAGAAGATAACGACCGTTATCTCTTAAGTATAAAAGAGATAACGGTGTTAGGGTTTTTAGGGCTTTTGTGTAATATGATTTAACTTTGAGGACTGATTTGGTATTTTTGAGGGTTTTGTCTTCTTGTGATTGACCAATGTTGACCAAGAGTTGATTTTATTGACCTTTTGCTAGAAACTTCTGGCTCTTTTGCACTCTTTCCTTTCTCATGTTCGTGTTTGTCCGGTTCTGACCATTTCCTTGTGATTTTTGCAATATTCGTACCTACATATTCACAAGCAACAAAATACACAAATACAAGCATATTTTTGCATATTTTGATCATTTAAGGGCCATTTTTGATATAGAAAGGATATGTGATTTCTCACATATCAAAATTCCCCAAACTAAGTGATTGTGTATCCTCACGCAATATTATATGCTCTAAAACCAAATACCTCAGAACTTCCCAAAACTAAATCTTTGAAAAGTAGCAAAGATTTTCGTGGAAAGAGTTAAGAAATCACAAGCTTTAAAACACCCCAATTTCCATTTTTCAAAACTTTTTTTAGTGAATATTTCGACTTTCGTTATTTCCATAACCGTTAGGGATCATAAAACAAGATGCATTTCGATCCGAGAATGCCCCAGAAAGGATAAATTCATCGTCCCTGATTTTTCACTTGCTCCAAACCAAGCTTAAAATGAAATCACCACTAAATATCAGGTAAGATGCTAACACTACTCATATTTGCAACTTGTGGACTTTTCACTCCCGGCAATTATTATATCTTAGGTGAATGTGCTATTTTGAATTTTAACCGTGGATCAACGTTTTGGAAAATACTATGCTTCACGTTCCACCCGAGAATAATAAGTTTGAAGGCGAGATCATCCCATGTAGCGACTTTCGTCTCGGCACATCCCAACCTTACGGCTAAGTGACCAGGCTTTTGACACCCCACAAAGACTAGTATCAGGACTCACAGACCTTAGGATTGAAAAACTCTCAGATTTTCCGTATTCACATAGCTTATAAAATAGAATAGTCAAAGTTCAAAAGCATATTTGAATTTAACAAAAAGAAATCTATTTAATTCAAACTTAATATTAAACATTTATGCAATTATAACCCTCGACTTTTTAGAAGGCTGCAACATCGGTTGTGAGCCGGCAAGAGGTGGTAACTTTTATCAGCCCACGGTTTTATTATATATTTTTTTTATTTTTCATCATTTCATTTTTTTTACTTATATAGAGAAGACTTCTTTTTGAAATATTCAAGTATAAGTTTGAACTAAGACTAAAATTTTTGTTATACTCTACATAAAAATTGTTGATTTAAGTTTAATCTCCAAAAA
>BQNB010058246.1:0-37838 GCA_026074375.1 Tanacetum coccineum
TATCTTGTGTTATTGATCTATGAAGTGACACGCCCCGGATATCCTTATTCCGCTGCGACCCAATTTGGGGGTGGTACACCAAGGCTAGATACATCAAAATCAAATACTTACGCGATAAATAACGCATCACTCAAGAAAAAGATCAACAATCAAGTTCTATGTACCAAAAGTACGCCGCACTTAACAATTGTGCGCCGCACTTTCCTTCAAGTCAAAGGCAGTCAACGTTGCATTAACTCAACAAGTACGCCGCACTTAACAATTATGTGCCGCACTTCCCATCTGATATAAAGCATTTATGAAGACTTTAATGCTACTGCATTTACACCCTAAATACGCCGCACATTCTTTTGTGTGCGCGGCACTTTCTCAATAAACATTTAATGCTAGTGCATTTAATCACCATGTGAGCCGCACAATCTTTTGTGTGTGTCGTACTTTTCACCTAAATTCAGCCTATAAATAGAGGACGAATTTTCACTCTTAAATAAATCCTCCTCATTCCTCTCACTCAACAAAACACACACAAACCACCATCCTCTCATCCATCGCCATATAAACACCAAAAACATTACTTCCCTTGAAGAACAAAAGATCCAACAATCAAGAACGAAGACGGTTACCAACTTAGTTATTGAAATAATGGAAGTTTATGTTAAATCTACTTTTGTTATGAACACTTTAGCCATGAGAGGCTAAATATCCCATGACTACTCGCTGATGTTATGATAATGAATAAGCATTTGGTATGATCATGATCCTTTTAATCTCAAGCTTATGTTGAAATCCTATTATATCTTATCTTGTCCATCTTTGCTTATCAACTTAAATTATATAGTCATATTGGTATAGGTCGAAAGACCCAGTATGATCTATATGGTTTTAAAGATTTATCTATGATCTTTATCGTTTATGCCGAGAAATCCACTTTCGTAATTGATAAATAAATAAGCTTTGATATACTAGTAACTGGATTATTTGAATGACACATTTGGTCTAGTTAACTAAATATAAGTCTTAAGTTAAGCAAGTTAGTTTGTGAAAACATTTTCTAACCAAAAAATCCTTTTTATAAACTAAGGTTCCATCTTCGTGTTTTAATCATTTCCAACTCTTATAAGTTATTTTCAACTACCCGAGTAGTCATCTTTATTATCACTGGTAAAACAAAAAGTTATTTTCAAGTTAAAGTTTATTTTCTTTCCGATTATTTAAACACTACTTAAATCCATGTGGACGACCTGGTCTTACCTAAAAAGATTATACTACATACGTAGGTTATACTTTTACCCGTGTGTTTCCTTATAATAAAATCGGTACTATCAGTCATTATAAATTTAAAGCTTTTGAAACACATCAAAGTTTTTGGCGCCGCTGTCGGGGATTTTCTAAGTTGTTTAGTAGTCAACTTTGTAAAATTACTTTAACTCCCCCTCTTTTTCAAAAAATCACCGTACAGTTTTCTGGCAAACTGACCCAAACAATTTCTCTCTTGGATGCATACACGTGCTTCCAATTCTAAACTTGTTGAACCGTTACCTGAACCGAAACGTACTCTGAATCAAAGACTTCGTTGACGAAATAGAATAGTTCCATACGATCAAAGAAATAATCCACCACAACACCCGAGAATTGTCTACCTGCCAGTTCTTAACATCAATTACTTCCGTTACTTTCTTGATATTCTTTGAAACTACGATCCAATGGATGATGAACCCATGTGGGCTGCCGACCATGTTGTCGCATCGACTCATGGTTCCGCGATCACTATTCCTGAAACCGCTAACGAATTTGCTATCAAAGGTAACCACTTGACTCTTGTCAAAGGAAACCAATTTGATGGTAGAAACAAAACCGATCCTTGTAAACATATTCATGAATTCCGCAGAATCTGTAATATGTTTAAATACAAAGATACTGAAAATGAAGTCGTCCGCCTGATGATGTTTCCCCTATCACTAACTGGAGAAGCAAAGATATGGTTGGATGAATTAAACGAAGGAACTATCAAAACATGGGATGAACTTCGAACTGCTTTCATTAGCCAATTCTTTCCCCCAGCTCTTTTTGACCGACACCTCGGAGAAATCCGAGCTTTCTCTCATCATGAAAACGAATCTCTAACCGATGCTCGGCTTCGTATGAAGGAAATGCTCTGAAACTACCATGGTCACAATCTGTTCAAAGGCAACATTATAAAAATCTTCTATCATGGTCTCAGCCAAATAACCCAAGAGGTTCTAAATGCCGCAGCAGGTGGTATTTTCCTTTATAAAACACCAAATCAAGCTTATCAGCTTCTCGAAGATAAAGTATTACTCAAGCTCGACTGGGCTAAAAATCAAAAAACCAAACCATCTCTTAAGAAAACTGTTGCTTTTGCCGATGAGGGCAACAGTAATTCTGATACTGACAAAATTATGGCCTGAATGGATGCCATGACTCTGAAAATAGATTCTCAGTACAAAGAACTCCAGTATAATGCTAAAAAAAACTCGATCTTGATGAGGATGACATACCTATGTCCCGTGAAGAAGAATCCAAATTCATGCAAATTTTCCGTAAGACTCGTTTTTACAATGATTACTGCGACCGAGACTCGAATCGCGATAATTGGCATTCAAGCGGATGGAATGATTATAATCGAGACAACTACCGATCCAACACCGATGATAAACCGTACGATCTTCAAAAACAATTCAACGATTTCATGAAATCTCAACAATCAACCAACGCTTTTGTTAAAGAAACGTTCATGGATCTCAAAACCCAACTCGAAACCGTAGCCAAAAATCATCAAGCTTCAATCCAGAATCTTGAGACTAAGTTCGACAAACTCGCTGACAAGCAATCTGGTAGACCTTCTAGCTCTCTTCCAAGTAACACTCAACCAAACCTAAAAGGGCATAACGCCAAAGCCTATCAACCACCACAATCGAGCAATGAGCATGTAAATGTCGTATTCACAAGAAGTGGTAAATCCTATAACCCACCAGTTAACCAAAATGATCAACAAAACGATTCTGAAACTCTTATAAATTTCGATAGCGATGATGAAGACGAAGAACCTACACCTCAACCAAATCCAAAACAAGTTAAAGAAACTCAGTTACCCAAACCATACAAACCAAAAATCCCGTATCCTTAACATCTAAGGAAAGAAAAAATAGAAGCCTAATACGGTAAATTTTTAACATGATTCGCGTCGTCCGAATCAATGTACCTCTTATCGACGTCTTAGCCAGAATGCCTAACTATGGAAAGTTTCTCAAGGAACTCATAAGCAACAAATACAAAATCGAACAAATCTTTGCCGCTTTCTTAAGCGATGAAAGTTCAGCAATGATTCAAAATAAAGTTCCACCCAAACTCAAAGATCCTGAAAGTTTTCTTATTCCATGTAATTTTAACAAAGCCTTCTCTTGCAATGCCTTAGCCGATCTTGGTGCTAGCATCAACCTCATGCCATATTCATTATATGTAAAACTATCTCTTGAGACTCTTAAACCTACCAAAATGAGCGTAAGATTAGCCGATAGATCATTCCAATACCCTGTTGGAATAGCTAAAAATATGCTCATTGAAGTTGGTAAATTCACCTTTCCTGCTGATTTCGTTATTCTCGAAATGGAAGAAGATAGTAAAGTTCCCCTCATTTTGGGACGACCATTTCTTTACACTGCTGATGCAATTATTCGAGTTAAACCGAAACAACTCAATCTTGGAGTTAGAACTGAACGAATGATCTTCAATATCGACTCTGCAATGAAACACTCTTATTCGAACGATGATACCTGTTTCAGTATAGATGTTATTGATGAAATCTTAAAGGAAGATTTCGATGCTCTTCTAAAAGAAGGAAGTAAAATCCTTCATTCCATCGAAGGAACCCTTCTCGAAGAAGAAATCTTTGCTGAATTCGATGAATTCATAGCAATGACTACTGATGAAAACTCCGACTCTGAATCCAAAACCAAAGATCTACCATTTGAGAAAATCACCATTAACACATACTATAAAATCAAGACATCCCTTGAAGAACCTCCTACGAATCTTGAACTTAAACCCCTCCTTGATAATCTGGAATATGTATTCCTAAAAGAACCTTTTTTCTTCCTGTTATCATATAATCTCAGCTTACGAAAGAAAAGAAAAACAAACTCGTATCTGTCCTTAAAAAGAACAAGCAAGCCTTTGCTTAGAAAACTACTAACATTCCTGGTATTTGCCCATCATTCTGCAAACACAAGATACAACTTCTTGATGATAAGAACCCCGTTGTCCAAAAACAAAAAAGGTTAAATCCAAACATGCAGGAAGTTATTAAGAAAGAAATCATAAAACTCTTAGATACCGGTATTATTTATCCAATTGCCGATAGTCCTTGGGTTAGTCTTATTCACTATGTACCAAAGAAATGTGGTATTACAGTTGTCACAAACGAAAATGATGAACTTGTTCCAACAAGAACCATTACGGGTTGGCAAGTATGCATCGATTATCGTAAACTCAATTAAGCAACCATAAAAGATCATTTTCCCTTACCGTTTATGGATCAAATGCTAGAGAGACTAGCAGGAAATAAATATATCTGTTTCCTCGATGGTTTTTCTGGATATTTTCAAATTCCTATCGATCCTAATGATCAAGAGAAAACAACATTCACATGTCCTTTCGGCACATACGCTTATAGGTGAATGCCTTTCGGTCTATGTAATGCTCCTGCCACATTCCAAAGGTGCATGTTGGCAATCTTTCACGATATGATCAAAGAATCAGTCGAAGTGTTCATGGATGATTTTTCCGTCTTCGGAAACTCTTTCGACACCTGTCTAAACAACCTTGATAAAATGCTCCAACATTGTAAAGATGCTCATCTTGTCCTTAATTGGGAAAGTGTCACTTCATGGTCAAAGAAGGAATTGTGCTCGGACACAAGGTGTCTAGCGCCAGACTTGAAGTCGACAAAGCAAAGATCGACGTAATCTCAAAACTTCCACCCCTACCAACATCAAAGGTATTAGAAGTTTTCGTAGACATGCCAATTTTTACCGACGTTTCATTAACAATTTCTCAAAAATTTCTCGACCTCTAACTAAGCTGCTTAAAAAAGATACTCCATTTGAATTCGATGATGAATGTCAAAAAGCATTTAAATTATTGAAAGAGAAACTCACATGTGCTCCTGTGATCGTAAGCTCAAACTGGAATCTTCCGTTTGAACTTATGTGTGATGCAAGTGATTTCGCAGTAGGAGCCGTCTTAGGTCAAAAAGATGGTAAAAATTTTCACCTTATCTACTTCGCAAGCAAAATCCTTAATCCCGCTCAATAAAAATACACCGTAACCGAAAGAGAGCTTATGGCTTTAGTTTTTGCATTCAAAAAATTCAGATCCTATCTTATTCTCTCAAAAACTATTGTTCATACCGATCATTCAGCTTTAAGGCACTTATTCAAGAAACAAGATGCTAAATCACGCCTTATTCGATGGATTCTACTCTTGCAAGAATTTGACATAGAAATCAAGGATAGAAAGGGAACGGGAAATGTTGTTGCTGACCACTTATCCCGAATTGAAAACGATGACTCAATTGATGACAGTGAAGTCGATGACAACTTTCCTGGAGAAACTCTTATGGAAATCAATACCAAAAATGAACCTTGGTTCGCAGACTTTGCAAACTACCTGGTTGGTGATATTGTACCAAAAGGAATGACATGTCAGCAAAAGAATAAATTCTTCTCTGACCTCAAACACTACTTTTGGGAGGAACCTTACCCTTTCAAAGTATGTTTTGGCGGTATGATCAGACGTTGTATATCTGGACCAGAAACTCGAACCATTTTAGACCAATGTCACCACGGACCAACCGGTGGACATTGTGGACCCAACATAACTGCTAAAAAAGTCGTGGATTCAGGTTTCTATTGGCCAACAATCATCAAAGAAGCTCATACTCTAGTTTGCTTATGTGAAGCATGTCAAAAGACATGAAATATATCAAAACGAGATGAGATGCCCTTAAACAATATTCAGGTATCTGAAATTTTTGACATATGGGGTATAGACTTTATGGGACCATTCACAAAATCATATAAGTTTGAATACATTCTTGTCGCTGTTGATTACGTATCTAAATGGGCCGAAGCTCAGGCTTTACCAACCAATGATGCCCGAGTGGTTATAACTTTTTTAAAGAAACTATTCTGCCGTTTCGGAATGCCCAAAGCTCTAATCAGCGACAGAGGAACTCACTTCTGCAACAAAATAATGGAAAAACCCATGAAAAGATATGGAGTTAACCATCGTTTCTCCACATCATATCATCCTCAAACCAGTGGTCAAGTTGAAAACACGAACAGAGCTCTTAAAATAATTCTTGAAAAAACTGTTAAAGACAATCCTGCTATTTGGTCAAGAAAACTTGATGACGCTCTGTGGGCTTTTCGCACTGCTTACAAAACACCTACCGGTACCACACCATACAAACTTATATATGGAAAAAACTGCCACTTGCCATTTGAAATTGAACACCGAGCATACTGGGCTCTGAAGAATTGTAACCCAGATCTCATCGCTGCTGGTGAGAAAAGAATGTTTCAGTTACATGAGTTAGACGAACTTAGACATCAAGCTTATGAAAACTCTCGTCTATACAAGGCAAGAACTAAAGTCTGGCACGGCAAAAAATTAAGAATGAGAAAAGAATTCAAACAAGGAAACAAAGTTCTGCTATTTCACTTAAAGTATAAATTTAAACAACCAAAACTCAGATCTCGATGGTTAGGTCCTTATGTAGTGACACATCAATATCCATCCAGATATGTTAAACTTTATGGAAAAGATGGAAAGACATTCATAGTCAACGGCCATCGACTTAAACTATATCATGAAGAAGATAATAAGCCAAGGGAAGCAGTAACTCTTTTTTTCCCAAAAAATGACTTACGAAGTAGGAGTCTAGCTAAAGACTCTCTAAAAATTAAGCGCTTCTCGAGAGGCAACCTGTGCTTCACTTAAGTGTGGAGGAGTCCCTCCTCCATTCTTCTACTAATATCTTTTGTTCATTTTCTAAAACAAAAATATTTTCTTTTTGTATGCTTTTGTTTACTTTTATGCAGGTTCTTTAGCTTAAAGATATGGAAAATTATGAAGTTTTCTCAAGAATAGCTCTCGGCTATACATTTCCTTATGCCCCGAGAAGTACCGTTTTTCCTTAATTTTCCCTATTTTATCTCTATTATCAGTTATCACATTGAGGGCAATGTTCAACTTAAGTGTGGAGGGGAGCCAAATAGGAAAATTAATCATATCCCTCCTTGTTTTCCCTGTCAAAAATTTCTTCCAGCTGATATTTTATGAAAAAACTTAATAAATATATGCTTTCAAAAATTAAAAAATGCTCATAGTAAGGCAAATCTAACCAGATTGACATTATAGCTAGCACAACCTACTTTACTAAATTATGAGCATTCTTAGCCTATAGAATATTCGGGTATGCATCTTTGGTACCCAAGATAATTAATGCCTTTAGCTTGTTCGAGTTAAGGTTTGATTGTAGTCGTATGTGTCTATTCCGTCGTTACGGATGTGTACATATGGTCTTTGTCGCCTTTTCTGGAACATTGGTACTGGTTGATCATTATATTTGAGCGAGCCGGTAATTTAGAAGCTCTAGAACTTGTGCTTAATCATCATTTACTAGACCGGAGCCTAATCACATGAAATGAATTCCGCAAGTCCCTGTTCTTGCATGCACTCCCTTTTGATGCTAAAGTTGCTGAAATTCCTAAGATAAATAAAGAAGTTATGTGCCAAGCCTTAGAAGCATATATATATATATATATATATATATATATATATATATATATATATATATATGCATATGTGCTCAGAAGAATAAAGGCTTATGTTTTGGCACGTGAAGTTTGTATCCGCTCCAAATATCAAGTTCCGCCCTTCGGTCAGGTTTATGTGTTAAGTACAAGCCTATGGTAGCTGTCTAGATTATGTCTGTGCAAATTGAGTGTTCTTCACAAATATATAAACCCTATCTGAGTGGCATGAGTGAATTGAAAATCAAACACTATCCCTATGTGAGGTGCTATGTTATATGTCTATGCCTGAAAAGTTACCTAAAATATGCAAACTCTTATAAAATCCAAATTTTCTCCACGTCACGATAAATGATTTATTTTCTCGCTTCAATTGCTTGAGGGCAAGCAATAAGCTAAGTGTGGAGGGATTTGATAACGCCCAGATTATGCATGTTTTCTATGGCGTTACTTGTATATATTCTATCATTTCTCGTGAACTTTCGATACTTAATAAACTAAAATTGCTAGCAAGATCACTTGAAGACATCCCAAGGCTAGATACATCAAAATCAAATACTTACGCGATAAAGAACGCATCACTCAAGAAAAAGATCAACAATCAAGTTCTATGTACCAAAAGTACGCCGCACTTAACAATTGTGCGCCGCACTTTCCTTCAAGTCAAAGGCAGTCAACGTTGCATTAACTCAACAAGTACGCCGCACTTAACAATTGTGCGCCACACTTCCCATCTCATATAAAAGCATTTATGAAGACTTTAATGCTACTGCATTTACACATCAAGTACGCCGCACAATCTTTTGTATGCGCCGCACTTTCTCAAAAAACATTTAATGCTAGTGCATTTAATCACCATGTGCGCCGCACAATTATTTGTGTGCGCCATACTTTTCACTCAAAATCAGCCTATAAATAGAGGACGAATTTTCACTCTCAAATCATTCCTCCTCATTCCTCTCACTCAACAAAACACACACAAACCCCAATCCTCTCATCCATCGCCATATAAACACCAAAAACACTACTTCCCTTGAAGAACAAAAGATCCAACAATCAAGAACGAAGACGGTTACCAACTTAGTTATTGAAATAATGGAAGTTTATGTTAAATCTACTTTTGTTATGAACACTTTAGCCATGAGAGGCTAAATCTCTCATGACTACTCGGTGATGTTATGATAATGAATAAGCATTTGGTATGATCATGATCCCTTTAATCTCAAGCTTATGTTGAAATCCTATTATATCTTATCTTGTCCATCTTTGCTTATCAACTTAAATTATATAGTCATATTGGTATAGGTCGAAAGACCCAGTATGATCTATGTGGTTTTAAAGATTTGTCTATGATCTTTATCGTTTGTGCCGAGAAATCCACTTTCGTAATTGATAAATAAATAAGCTTTGATATACTAGTAACTGGATTATTTGAGTGACACATTTGGTCTAGTTAACTAAATATAAGTCTTAAGTTAAGCAAGTTAGTTTGTGAAAACATTTTCTGACGAGAAAATCCTTTTTATAAACTAAGGTTCCATCTTCGTGGTCTAATCATTTCCAACGCTTATAAGTTATTTTCAACTACCCGAGTAGTCATCTTTATTATCATTGGTAAAACAAAAAGTTATTTTCAAGTTAAAGTTTATTTTCTTTCTGATTATTTAAACACTACTTAAATCCCTGTGGACGACCTGGTCTTACCTAAAAAGATTATACTACATATGTGGGTTATACTTTTACCCGTGTGTTTCCCTATAATAAAATCGGTACTATCAGTCATTATAAATTTAAAGCTTTTGAAACACATCAACCACTTTGATGATCAATAAATAATGTTTAAGGTCTAGTTTCTAAGAGCTCAATCATATCCATGCTCATATACAAGTAAGTAGTAGCTATCCTTGATCAACTCAGGTTAGGGTTCTTGAGTTAATTTGAGAGTTTTGGGTAAAATATGATTTAACGCAAAGTAATGATATTGACTAAATTAGCAAGTTTGGCATTCTGTCATATGATCATGAAATGATCATATAAAGGTTAGAGGTGATTTGGGTATTGTAATGGCTTGTGTAAATCTTTTTTAGTTGTTGTAAATAAGAAGTGTTATATGTTTGAGATGATTCTATTTAGGAATCAATAGACGATGATGATGTTCTTGATAAAAATAGTTAAGAATTGATGTAAGTAGTATGGTTATAATTTGATGTTATATTGACTCTATCATATGGTATTATGATAATGGTTGTGTTATGTATATGAAAAGCTTGACATAGATAACCATGGACTAATGTTAAGATAGGACAGTTACAAGAAACTAGCTAAGGTAATGATGTGAGTTTGATTCTTGGTAGACATGGTATATGATGATATATGTGAAATTTATGAATGCGTAGTTAAGATGTTTTTTTATAATTCATGATGTGATTTTAGTCATAAGGACTAATGATGGATGTTTATGATGCGTATATGTGTAAATGATGTATAATGTCATGTTATAGCATATTACTTACTAAGCGAAAGTTTACGCATTATACCTTACACATACCTTACACCATTTATATTTTAATATTAAAATAACAAACACGTGTCACAAATTGAGTGGAGACGCCCAGTCACCCTCGGCTATTTTTGAAAGTTAGTTTTTTTGGGCTAAGTGGTGAATGCACTTTCAATTATTGGGCTAGTTTTGAAATTTGCTCTAAATTTAAATACGATATCTAATCCCCTTATGTTACCATAACCATGTATACGCTAATTCAACAAATTCATCACCAAATCTATTAAACTAAATACATATTATAATAACCAATATAGTCATGATCACCTATAAGTGGCTCTGATACCACTGGTGGAAAACGCAGGTTATAATGTAAAAAAATTATTTTAACAATTAAACAAACAATCAAGAATTGCAGCGAAAGCATAACCTTTAAATGCGTTTTTCTAATCGAGTGATCCATATATACACGACTCATGACTAATTAAGAAAGCAGTAACAACAATTATGTACCTTTGTTTATGCGGGAGATCAATTCGAAGACAAAGATCACAAATAAGACCTTCTCACGATTTAGCATACTAATGCTCAAACAACTTCAGTAGAGTGCTAGATCTTGATCTAATAACTCAACACGTGCACAATCAAATTACAAGAACAAAACACAACAATGTGTTTGTGTTTTGGTTTGATCGACGATCAAACACATAATGAGATGGGGGGTTGACTTTTGGGTCAGGGATATTAGTGAAATAACTTTAAGACCCTAAATTTATGTCATGTTTTTATGGCCTTGTATAAGATAAATATAATATTTAGTTATAAGATAAATCTATATTTAAAGTGGATAATTACTATAATTATAAGATATGATATAAATCCCATATACATAACTTATCAATTAATTAACTGAATCAAGCCCAACCCGACACACCTCTAGGGTATTCGACCGAATACAAAACCCAAAGGGTTTCCCTTTTGGTTTTTGGTATAAACCCATTACTTTATAATTAGTCCAACTAATTAACCAAATACTAATTAGTCTGTCCAACTAATTAAATATCATCTCTTTTTCTTTTATTTTGATCATTTACGTATTTCTACTAAATACATAAAAGTAAAGTGTCGCATTATATGCGTGTGACCCTATGGTATTATATATTAATGGAAGTATGAATTATGTTATGTCATGCACATATACTTACTGGAAGTATTGTTGGAAGAAGAGGACAAAGCTATGCTTAATTTTTTTAATGGATGATGATACTCTTTAAACATGAGAATAATAGTTTGTTAGTTTATGTAGAGGCTTCGAGTTAAATAAAACGACATAACTGATAATGAGAAAACGTGTAGGTATATAAAACGAAACGACAAAGTCATTATAAAAATAATAAGATTTTATTGATCTTGTCGTACAATAAAAACATAAAAGTTTTGGAAAATACATTCTTACAACAAGAATACTTCCAATCAGCAGAAAACCACATTAAATTTGTGGCTATATATTGAAACCAAAAAAGACTTAAACTTAATCAATTCATCCATATAATAGAAATTAAACCAAATTTGTGGCTAATCACTAAATCTAAAGAAGACTTGAAAATCCTTGGATCAAGATCCTCCAATAAACACATTATGTAACTAGTGTAGATGGGAAATATTGGTAGAGTAAAACTTCCAAAACAACGTTGCTCACACACATGATGGTGGGATCCTACGAAACCTTTTGTTTTCATAATTTTTATAGTTTCAAGGAAAGTAGATGGGGAACAAAACCCTAATATTCTTAAATCACATCAAGGTACGTGAGCGTGCGTGTTGATCCATGTCATCAACACTAACTTTCTTTACAAGATAAGAGTGGATGGTTACGGTCATATTACACAACGGTCGTGCCACTTCACCCATGAAATTTTTTAAGGGTAAACTAACCGAAGACTTACGACGTAAACTTATGAAGACCTCGAGGTGTGAGTTGCATAACTGGGTACAAGTCCAACGTGACATAAAATGATGAAGGCCTAGTTTGAGACATAATAGATCGAAGCATAGTTTTTTATGACTATCTAACGAAATGTTTACAAAAAATTGTATAAATATTGACCTAACTGTTATTATTTTTGGCTAATGTATAGACAAAATGTTGTATGGAAAAATGAAACTCAAACGCGTGACTGTATTTATCGGATAAATTTGCTATTGCAAATGGTATCGACATATCGGGTTTCTTAAAATGATGTGAAATTTGAAGTAATTATCATTAATGTTATTATTATAAGATGTCATAGTATCAATTGCAATGTATCATTAACTATCTTATTGTTATCGTTTAATATGTAATAGCATCATCTAGATATTGTATACTATGGCTGTAATACCAGTGATAGCTTCTTGAGGAAGCATTGACAATTTTAAGTTTTCAATGCATGTTATGCAGATAAAGGGTAGTTTTAGTTTTTTTGTTTAAAACATAAATATTATTGGGAAGCGCTCATGTCATACGGATATTTATACTGCGGGCCACACACATATACGGTATACACATAGATACTACTTTATTAGTAGATTTAATATATAAGTGTATATTCATTAAATATATTAAACGATTTAACGATAATACTAAACGGTCGTTAATTAATTCGTTTAACGAATAATTAACCGTTAGTTCCTTGATTGATATGTAATTATACATAATAATTAACTAGGTAAAAAAGTCAACAATAGGGGCTTATGGGAAATTAGGGGCGGACGATTCTAGGAGGGGGAAGGAGAAAGGTAAGTTTTCGGGTGACTTGTTCACAAAGCCATAGTGTAGCCCTAATACTCATAATATATAAACAAGGCTTAAGGTTTCACTTTGAGAATCTCTGGCTCTATTTTCTCTCCCTCTTTTTGGCAATCCAAACACAAACACTCTTTAGGGTTTCAGTTTAGTTTTAGTATTAATCAAGAACACAGGTCTTGATTTATTGTATTGGTATTGAACTAGCATTCGATAGTATTGGTTAACGTGTAGTGTGGATACACGTAGAGGTAATCTCCTTTGATTACTTGATTAGGGTTTCCGGGTACAACCAAGAACACATAAACGTGTTCTATAGCTTTCGTTGTCCGTTTGCTAATTGCTAAAGGGTACGCAAACTCTAATTTATGTTTATGTTAATTATATGCACTATATGAGATCTTAATCCGTTGCGTACTCATGATATATCAATGAGTAATATATGTTATTAGATAACGAATTTAACAAATAATTAAATGCACTCATGAGTTACTTGAGTGAAAGAGCATGAATAATGAAACATCTTTATCAAAATTTTCTTTACATATATATCAATAGCGATAGCTAATTAGCAAATACTACATGATATTCCAACTTCAACCTGCATGAATCTATGAAACTTTGTTCCTTAAGACATATACATTAAATTTAGAGTACATTGTATCGTTGGCCATTATGGTTTGACTAAATTGCATGTTTGATCCCTATCATTTCGAAAGAGCAGCAAACATTCTTATTTTGAACTTTAGCTTGCATATTTAGTCCATGGCTGAAGTTGAATGACTAAAATACTTTTGTTTTATTTCTCGTTTATTTTTACGTATTTTATTTATCTATTTATTTATGATATACCCAATAACGACTTTATCTTTTTCTCTCCAATTATCTTCATCTTCCTTTATTTTTTAAGATCCAATTTTTCCTCCAAAATATTTTTTTTCAAATCATCTAAAACTAACAAGGATTTAAGCCCGCGCGTTGCCGCGGGATGTTTGTCTTATACATATGAAAGTATGTAGAGAACTCGACGTGAATCTGTTACGAGCCAGAAATCTCTGATGCAGTACAGTAATAGTTTTGTTAAATAATTCCATGATTTCATAAAATCATTTCATGATACGTTAGCAAAATGCGATTACATACTTAATGTCATATAGTTACGTTAAACCGTTTCGTGATACGCTAACAAAATTGTGATTACATACTTAATGTCCTACAGTTATGTTAAACCATTCCATGATACGACAGCAAAATGTCATGCACAACAAGCTCCCTTTTTCATCTGCTGGATAGAAACTTAGAGAAAATGAGGTTGATTTGCTTTTTTTACCTGTAGGATAAAAAATTGAACAAAATAAGTATAACAGTATGTAGAAGGTCCTATGAAGACAAAGTGGGGGCTATGTAAAACTAGTGTCATGTGAGCCACTTCTAAAAACTTGGTCATAAAATAGGTGACTTATGGCATAAAAAGGTATGCATATAGGCAAGTGTATGCATAGCATTTTTTTAATTTTTTTACTATACGTGTTTGAGTAATTAATCATGTTATTGAATATGTCTATGCTACCGTTTGTTTTGTTTTTAATTTTTGGGCTCGTTGCTCTATTTAAACTTTTCAATGTCTCCATAAAGTGTGTCGATTTCTTTAAACACTTTGAGTTGGTTATTATTCATGCATGGCTGATGTTCCAAAATCTTTTCCATTGGTCTATAAAGATCGCTTATTAGATTTGTTTAATCAGGAAGTTGGTGAAGATGTTGCTAGGTTGAGGGAGTATAAGGGCATGGTTTTTGGGTTGAAGATGTCTATGCAGAGGAGGGAAGAGTATATTGTGGAACTTAAGGCTCTTGGTTGTTGTGAAGGTACTGTCAAAACTGTGAGGTTTATAGAGGGGTTGCAGCAGGATGATCTTGAGAGGCATGACCATTTGTTGTTATTGAAGAGGGAGATGGAGGTTAAGGCATGCGAGAAGTCTAAGTTTATCTTAAGGCTTAGTGGTTATGAGGTGGACTAAAGCTGTCTAGGGTGTTTAATTTGTGTTTTCTTTATTGAATAAGCGTGATGTTGTTTATGTTTGTTTTAAAGTAATGTGTAACATGTGTTTGTTTTATGTTGACCGGTTACTGAATATGTGTCACCGAGCGTCGTCATCATACGTGTTTTGTTTGTTAAAAAAGTGCGGTGCCGGTTGTGTCTGAGTTGCTCTTTTTTTCATGGTTGTAGTCATGTGTTTTAAGAAATAATTTGTTATCAAGATTGTGTGTTTGTGTAATTAGTGAAGATTGTGTGTTTGTGTAATCAGTGTTTGTGTTATGTAAAGGTGTATAAGAAAATGTTAAGATTGTGGGTTTTTGTGCATAGTTAGGATGAGGATACTGTTTTTTGTTTTGGACTTTTTTATAAAGAATGGTGTGGTTATTGTATGTCAATAGGAGTGTTACAGATAAAGCAAAAGCAAATATTCATATACAGAGGGGTAATGTAAATACAATAAAAGCAATTATTCGTCTAGAGTTTTGTGGTTGTTTTTTAAAGGGGGATGTGATGTGGAAAGATAAGGTATTTTAACAGAGCGGATAATTTGGCTATTTAAAAGGGCTGAGGTTCATTGTTGTGCATTCAAACTTCTAACACCACAAAGAATGGCAACACTGCCTAGGTGCGATGAGCTTCGTCAAGCTGCTTGTTCTTCGGAGTGGGAAGACATGTTTATTTTGTACTGCCATAGGGCTATTGCTGAAGACTCAAGGTTGGTAAGAGAGATCAATGGTCTGTGTGATGGTTTGACAGTTATGATTGAAGAAAGGGAGCTTTTCATAGGTGAGCTGGAGACATTGTTGGACAGATTTATACCGGATATAATGTGTGAGTTCTTGAAGGAGACGCAAGCCAAGGATACAGATAAGCTGATGAAGTTGCATATTTTAGGCAGAGAGTTTGAGATACGGGCTCTTGAGAAAAATTGTTTTATCGAGAAGCTCAATGGAACCTCAGACTACTGATGTTGTTGATGATGTTGTCTTTTATTGACTCTACTTAGAGTTAGTAGAATAAGAGCGTACTGTTGATGCGCGTGTCTGTCAAGGGTGTGTCTTGTCATGTTGTTTTTATGCATGTGTTTTGAGTCTTCTTGTATTTCCGTTATAGTGTTCTGTTTGTTTAACCGTACGTTGTTTGTATGATATTTTTCCTAATTTAAGTTTGTTTACATGTTTATTTTAAGCGTGTTGAAATGTGTTTTGATTTTTGGATGTGTGTGGTAAGTGTTATTAGTCGAGAGAGAAGTTGAGGGATGCTGACCTTGTGATGTTCAGGTATCAGTTCTGATACCGTTTAGTCTTCTTTCCTTTTTTTGGTTGATGATGATAACTCTGAGAGAAGCGAATGCTTTGCCGAGGAGCCTTTTGGTTCTGCAGTTGTTCCAGTGCTTGTATTGTGGTCTTTTACCCGCTCTGTGTCTGACTTCTTGGCAGGAATGGTTGAGACAATTGTGTGCGCAACTTCTTTAATGAGGTCATGCGGTGGTGTGCCTGCAAAAGCCATTGTGTTAGTTATTTGAATTAGAAGTAGATGTTAGGAACCCATCATTGTTAAATTTTGTTTCCATAGTTTCTTCATTTGTTTAAAGTTTGTTTGATAAAGGTTCTGGTGTAGTAAAAGGGGCTAAATTGCGTATTATGATTTATTTTTCAACATTAAGTAACCAAGGCATGTATGTGTGTGCCGTTTTATCTTTTGTATTTAGTGTGCAGTATTGATAAGACAGATGTGGCTCCTATAAGTATGACTCAACACTGATGTAAAGGGTTAAGTAATCAAGACATGTATATGTGTGCGTTTTGGTAGTTTGTATTCAGTGTGCAGTATGCATAAAACAGATGTGGCCCCTAGCTAAACAGCAGACACATGTTGCATAGTAGTTATGACAGATCGTTGTTTGGTGTGTATTTACAAGTGGAACAAAGTTGATAAGGTGATTGAATGTTTATGTCTTGTTTGTTTTGACACGTGGTTTTGAGTAAGGTGATGAGGTAAGTTGGTATATGGTGTGTAGATTTCACTGATTTCTAAAAAGTCATTGATGTCTACTATTTTTAATTAAAAAAGGATATGAACAAAGGCTTTACAGTAAAAGCATGCGATTTCTTATTTTCCTTTATTGCTTATTGTATTATTGAGAGAGAATGTGGCTTAAAAGGGGTTGTGTTTTGTCTATTTAAAGGGTGGTGCTCGAGTGTCGTTTGCATCATAAGCATAAAGAAAGCAATTGATGGCGGCACTACCTAAATGTGAGGAGTTGCAGAGGACTGTTAATTCATCGGACTGGAGTGTGATGTTCATACATCACTGTCGTAAGGAAATCAGCAAAGATCTACGGTTATCGTAAGAGATCAACGCATTGTGTTCTCGGTTGACTGATATTGTTGATGAAAGGGAGAGATTTGTTGATGAGTTGGACAGACTCGTTGGAAGGCTTGTGCCAGAAAGAATGGCTGAGTTTACGAAGGAGGTCTAGGGTAATGATATGCCAAACCGGTTGAAGTTGCAAATACTTTCGAGGGAGTTTGAGTTGTGGGCTCATGAAAAAGACATTTTCATCAAGAAGTTGAAGGGTAATATGGATTTCTGAATTTAGATATGTCACGTGTGGTTATGTTGATCTTGAATCAAGCTTGTGATAATTGTGGCTTTCGTGTAAGTTAGGTTTGTATTGTTTGAATAATGTACTTTGGTGTAAGATAGTACTGGACTCGTGTCTGTCCTGTGTGGTTTATTTTATCTGTGTTGTATGCTGTTTATGTATTTGTGATGGGTGTATGTAATATGTTTAATGTAATGAATAATAATGAAGATTACTTGGTGTGTGTTTATTCTTGTTGGTTGGCTCATTTGTTGTTGCGGCTGGGCTTATAGCCAGTGTAGTACCTGCAGTGAGCGTTTTTTTGTAAGACTACAACTATACACATTTTATTGGTAACGTCACTCGGTTGTTGTGTTTCTTGAGGGATGACAGTAAGTACCTGTTATATGTTTCTCTTTGCCGGCTGTTTCTTTACTTAGAGTGGCTGAGCTTGTAGTTACTGCAGTACCAACATCGTTGCGTCTCAAGTTTTTAAATTTGTATGGATTTCATAAGAGAGCATATTTTTAAGAGTCGTTGTTACATGCGTCTTCAGTTTGAATGGCCAGTTGGATGTCGAGCACATCATCGGCTATAAACGCGCCTGCCCCTCGTTGGGTTGAAGGGGCGTAACAAATCTGGAAAATGTGTTTTTTGCCGATGGTGTTAACTATCTTTCTAGGAAATCGTTGTTCATATGTTTCTTTGTACTTCTGTGCAATCTGCAAGCAGGGATGCCTAATAATTTTTTCACCTACCTTTGTGAAGAATGTGAACTGTGCTGTTGCTGTTCCATCAGTGACCGCTGCCTTAAACTTGTACCTATTTGTTTTTAATCGTTATTACTGTTTGCGTGATTATTCTCAGATAAAGCATTGTTTGTTGGATGGACACGTTTGATCTAAGGGTATACCTGTAAGTAACTGGATCTTGCTTTCCATGATCTTCACAGACGTATGTTCCATTTCGCCGAGTTAAAGCTTTGCTACACTCCCTGCACGACGGGTATTTCCAATCTTTGTTTTCTTGGACACTTGTGATCATGCCTTCGCAAGTAAAGTGCACTCCCTATAATACAACACAAATGTTAGTCGCTAGTTATGAGTGTTAAAATGAAGTTTTTTGATACTTTTTTACAAACCTTGAATGTTGTTGGGTTTTGTTCTAACAATGTATGCAAGGTTTGTCTGTTTCTTATTTTTTCTTCCTCTGGGTCTTGACAGCGATACTTGGCAATTTGAAGTGGCGGGTTGGAGTTGTATTTTTCTTTGAATCTGTATTTGATTATTAGTATGTGTCAGTCATATAAACAATAGATATGGTTAAATGTTAGAATTTTTGAACTTTAAATTACACTTACACTATGTAAACACGCTGAGCTTCTGCTGTCTGTGGATTGATGTAGTAGTGGGTTGATGGAGTAGCTGACAATTGTACATTTGTGTTTGCATATTGGCTTATTATTATTGTAGATAAGAATAGCAACATATGGCATTGAATAACGAAACATACCTTTATATTTTGTGACCCGACAGGAGCTGACAACGATGATGATCAAAGGTGTTAGCTTTTTGATTTCTATTTTGTCAAACTGTATGGCAAGCTCATCCCACATTGTGAATTCAACTATGTTTCCGCTACGTGAAAGTAGTTGTATTTATGAGTGGTATAGCGGGATATCATGGAAGGAATTAGCATCTAAGAGTTATTTTGTTAACAGAATTGCTTACTCAAGATCCTCAATATCCACTTTTCTTAAGTATTTCTCACTTGTCGTTGGAGTTCCAAAAGGTATTATGTCGCTGATAGATCGGACGAGTCCAAGATAGTCTGTTAAGTGTCGACATTAGTAGTTGCATTATACAGTTGGTTTGGGAATACGGATTTATTATGCGTTACCTGTTAGAATTGGATATATCAACTTTGAGTTTTCATCTCTGTAAGGAACTCTTGACGGCAACTGTTAGTATGATATGAGCTCAAAATGATGATCTGGGAATTCAAATTCTTTCCCTGGCAGAGGTTCAAATACTATGATCTTTCCAAACCTTAAAGTGATTTAGTTTTCTAATGTTTGTTGATACGAGTTTGTTCTTTCACAAATGAAATTTGAGATTCTATAAGCTGCATGTGGTTGGAGCAATTGATTGAAGTAGTCTTTATTGTTGATCTCCATAGTTTCTTGGATTGCATTGTTCTATAAGGTTCGAAAACTGTATTAGCATGTTTACATCTTTGGGTATCTAAATGATTTTTAATTTAAACTGGTTACCTCTTTGTCTATTAGAATGCAGCAATATGTAAGTGCTTTTATATCTGGAACACTTTTTGATATCCATCTTCGATATACTTTGGCTTCTAGTATGCAGTTTTCTTGACTAATTCTGAGAGATGCGATTGTGGCAGCCGACATTGTTCTGAATTGCCTACAAACATGGAGTTATTCATTTAATTAGAACACGCATGTAAAAAATAGCATGTATAAAGCCGAGCGATTGATATCACATTTTTTGCAAGCTATGTAAACAGATTATTTGTAGGAGCCAGGAAACATTGAAGGCATTTTAGCAGTTATTATAGGTGTAGAGTAAATAGTAGTGTGTATGAATGGCTTCAAACAATAAGAGCATTTAATTAGCAAAACCATGTCACTGGGCTTTGTAATGGGGCACTAACCAAGGTGACCCTTTTAATATTCTTTATTTATACGTATGCTCTAATACTTGGTGTTAGAGAATCTATTGCTTAGAACAGTCTAAATTACGTGCATTGGGCAACCATTGTGATGCCTAGTGCTAAACACTTATGTTGTTCTAGTAGTAGTGTATGATATCTAGAGGGTATATGCTGCCTATAATAGTCTAAACTACGTGCGTTGGGTAAGGGGTGTGATACTTAGTGGTTAATATAAATGTTTTTCTAGTAGTGGTGTACGATCTCATTCAACAGTCTAAACTACGTGCGTCAGGCAAGGGGTGTGATATTTAGTGGTTAATACGAATGTTTTTCTAGTAGTGGTGTATGATGTCGTTCGTATTTATGAAAGTATGTTTTCTGAACGATTTTCAAAAAGTCTTTGTAAGCGATGTTTTTTATGGTTTGAGGTAACTGGTTTCGTTGTTGGTTTATCAAAAATTTTAAGCCGTCAGGGGAAGTTGCTATTGACAACGCCATGTATAACTGACCATGGCTAAAAACTGGTTCTGGTAAGTATACGCCGATTCTTGAAAGAGATAGTCCTTGGCTTTTGTTTATGGTTATTGCATAGCAGAGTTTTATGGGGAACTATTTACGTTTGAAGGTGAATGAAAGGTTTGGGTCTTTTTGGGTGAGGGGGATTCTGTGTATGAACACTTTTTCACCAATTCTCGTCCCTATGATGATTTGTTCTTCAATCAACTTTGACATCAGAGATCTCACAATCATTCTTGTTCCATTACATAGACCTCCCGATAGGTTTACAATTCACAGTAGCATAATTGGCGATCTAACTTTTAGCTCCAGTTCATGTGGCAGGAGTCCGAGGAATGTCATGGTGTTTAGGTACTCTATTGGATAAAGCAACTCTGTTTCACTTGTTTCACTGCCTAGCGAAATAGCTTCATCGTTGCTTAAATACGTTTTGCTCTCACCTTCGATGCTAGATAAAATTTGGCGTTTACAACATCTGCAGTCGCGTTTTTTGGACACACGATTGCCTTCTCCTACAAAGATCGTGCAGTTGGTGCCTTTAGAGTGGTGTCATCATAGATGAAGTCAATAAGCTCCGTCATTCCTGCTTCGTCTGCGGTGACTGTATATTCAGGTGGAATTGTAACCCAAGAACTATCTTGTTCATTTTCTACGTCGGGTTCTCCTATTTCACCATTACCCACGTCAAGAAGCCATTTGGAAAACTGTTTAGAACAAAGTTTTTGTTCAGTTGTTAGTCCAGATCGTAGAAGCCGTATATTTTCTTTCAGCGTGCAAACTTTGAAGTGAGGCCATAGATGTGATTCGGCGATGGATGCAGCAATTAGTTCTTCTTTGGATGCTCCCTTTTTTACTGGCAAGGTCTGGCGGAAATCACCTCCTAATACGATTGTTTTTCCTCCGAATACAACATTTGGTGCGCTCATTAGATCTTTGAGCATCCTGTCCAGTGTTTCAAAACAGCGTTTGTCATTCATCGGGGCTTCGTCCCAGATTATGAGATCTATTTCAACCAACAGATTGCCTAACTGACTTTTATTTTTACATTTTATTGTAACGTTACTCGATTGGTTTTGTAATTTCTTGGGAATGATATTAGTACCATTATGTGTTTCTCTTTGCCGACTGTTTCTTTGCTTGGTGTGGCTGAGCTTGTAGCTACTACTACTGCAGTACCTACACCGTTGCGTCTTAAGTTTTGAAACTTCAATGGATTTCATAAGAGAGCATGTTTTTTAAGAGTTGTTGTTACTTGTGTCTTCAGTTTGAACGGCCAGTTGGATGTCCAGCACATCATCGGCTATAAACGCGCCTGTCCTCTGTTGGGTTGAAGAGGCATAGTGAATCTGGAAAATGTGTTTTTTGCCGATGGTGTTGACCATCTCTATAGGAAATTGTTGTTGACCTGTTTCTTTGTACTTTTGTGCGACCTGCGAGCAGGGATGAGCCGGTAATTTATTTCGCCTGCCTGTGAAGAATGTGAATTGCCCTATCGTTGTTCCATCAGTTGACCGTTGCCTTAAACTTGACTGCATGATTTTAATCATTATTACCGTTTGTTGAGATGTGCTCAGAGAAATCATGTTTGTTGAAGTAACAATGTTGATTTAAGAGCATACATGTAAGTAACCAAGTTTTGCCTTCCGTGATCTTCACAAATGTACGTGCCATTCTGTTGGGTCGAACCTTTGCTACACTTGCTGCATGACGGGTATTTCCAATCTCTATTTTCTTGGACACTTGTGATCATGCCTTCGCATGTAAAGTGCACTCCCTACAATAGGGCACAGACGTTAGTCCTAGTTATAAATGTTAAGATGAAATTTTTCCGCTACTTTTTTTACAAACCTTGAAGTGTTTGTGGGGTTATGTTCTAAACAGTGTAATGCAACGTTTTTCTGTCTTAACTTTTCTTTTCTTCCTTGGATCTTGACAAAAGCGGGTACTAAGCTATTTGAAGTGCGGTTTGAAGTTGTATTTTCTTTGACTCTGTATTTATTATTTAGTATGTGTCAAGTCAATACAAACAATGGATATGGTTAAATGTTAGAATTTTGTTGAACTTACTAATTTTACACTTACTCGTGTAAAAATCTGAGCTTCTGGTGTCTGTGGAATTGATGTAGTATGGGGTGCTAGATGTAGCTGACAGCTGTGTATCCTGTGTTTGAATATTGGTTTTGTTATTATTGTAGTAAGAATAGAAGTAATCGGCCATTGAATAACGAAACATACCTTTATATTTTGTGACCCGGCAGGAGCTGACAGCGATGATGATCAGAGGTGTTAGCTTTTCGATTTCTCTTTTGTCAAACTGTCTGGAAAGGTCATCCCACATTGTGAATTCAACTATGTTTTCCCGCTGCTGAACGATTGTATTTTATAAGTGTTATGTAAATTACACACGGGAATATCATGGCTGAAGGAATTAGAATCTAAAAGTAATTTTTAACAGGATTGCTACTCAAGATCCTTAATATCCACCTTTTCTTAAGTATTTCTTCTGACTTATGGTTGGATATCCAAAAGAACACCAAGATAGTCTTGGAGTGTCAATATTAGTAGCTGCATTATACAGTGGTTTGGGAATACAAAGTATTATGCGCAAAACCCTGTAGAATTGGATATATCAACTAGAAGTTTTCCATCTACTGTAAGGACCTCTGACGGCAACTGGTGGTATTAAATATGAGCTCAAATGATGATCTGGGCATTCAGATTCTTTTTGCTGGCAGAGGTTTTCAAATAATGTGTGACTTTCCTAAAACTTAGAGTGATTTGGTTTTCTAATGTTTGTTGATACGGCTTTGTTCTTTCACAAATGAAATTTGAGATTCTGTAAGCTGCATGTGGTTTGAGCAATTGACTGAAGTAGTCTATGTTGTTTGATGTCCCATAGTCCCTGATTGCGTTGTTTTGTAAGGTTTCGGAAAACGTATTACATGTTAACACTTTTGTATCTAAATTATTTTTAATTTATAACTGGTTTACCTCACTGTCTATCAAAATGCAGCAATATGCAAGTGCTTTTATTTCCAGAATACTTTTTGATATCCATCTCCTATATACTTTGGCTTCTAGTATACAGTTTTCTTGACCAATTATGAGAGATGCAATTGTGGCAGCCGACATTGTTCTGAATTGACTACAAACATGAAGTTATTCATTTAATTAGAACACGTATGTAAAAAACAATATGTATAAAGCTGGGTGATTGATATTACATTTTTTGCAAGCTATGTAAACAAGTAATTTGTAGGAGCCAAGAAACATTAAAGGAATTTTAGCAGTTATTATTGTTGCAGAGTAAATAGTAGTGTGTATGAATGGCTTCAAACAATAAGAGCATTTAATTAGCAAAACCATGTTATTGGTTTGTATAATGGGGCACTAACCAAGGTAACCCTTTTAATATTCTTTATTTATACTGGTGCACTAAATAGTTGGAGTGTTAGAGAATCTATGCCTAGAACATTCAAAATTACGTGCCGTTTGGGCAAGCACTTGTGATCCTTTCATGTACACTAATGGTTTTCTAGTACATGTATGATATCTAGAGGATATGCTGCCTAAAACAGTCTAAACTACATGCGTTGGGCAAGCAGTGTGATACTTAGTGGTTAATACGAATGTTTTTCTATTACTAGTGTATGATCTCGTTAATGTTCATGCAACTATGTTTTCTGAAGGGTTTTCAGAAAGTCTTATAAGCGATGTTTTTTGTGGTTTGAGGTAACTGGATGTGTTGTTGTTTATCAAATTTTGAAGAAGAGGCCGTCAGGGGAAGTTGCTCTTGAGAACGCACATATAACCTAGACTGTTGGCTAAAAACTGGTTCTGGTAAGTATATGCCGATTTTTAAAAGAGACTGTCCTTGGCTTTTGTTTTATTGGTCATTGCATAGCAGAGTTTTATAGGGAATTGTTTACGTTTAAAGGTGAATGAAAGGTTTGGGTCTTTGTGGGTGAGGGGGATTCTTTGTATGAACACTTTTTCACCGATTCTCGTCCTTGTGATGATTTGTGCTTCAATCAACTTTGACATCATAGATCTCACAATCATTCTTGTTCCGTTACATAGACCTCCCGATAGGTTTACATTTTGCAGTAGCATAATTGGCGACCCAACCTTTAGCTCCAGTTCATGTGGCGGGAGTCCGGGAAATGTCATGGTGTTTAGGTACTCCATGGATAAAGCAACTCTGTTTCACCTATTTCTGTGCCCAGTGAAATAGCTTCACGTTCTAATCAATACGTTATGCCTGACCTTCGAATGTTAGACAAAATTTTAGCATTACAACATCTACAATCATGTTTTTTGGACACACGATTGCATTTTCCTGCAGAGATCCTGCAGTTGGTGCCTTAAGTGTGGTGTCATCATAGATGAAGTCAATATCTATTGACAATTAAAGCAATTAATAACTAAAATTATAAATTTAAAGAAATCTACACTAATGTATTGAAAAAATAGAAAATGGAACCGAGTTGAAGACCCGCAATAAAACGAATAACACCCGATTTATTTAGCTAAAACAAATAATAAAATTCGGTCTAGCTAAATAAACCCTTAAGCTCCGCGCCTCGTGAGTTGACCGGTACCAAAAGTCAAAACAAAGAAATAAAAACTGTTAACAAAAACAGTTAACACAATTTGACAAATTGCAATTTCTTTTAACTAATAACCATAAGACCCACTTAACGAATTTTAACAAAACTAAATTCAATCTAATAGTCACTTGTGGCCCAACTCTGAATTTCTATAAACCATTCGCAGGCCCACAAAGATTAATTAGGCCAAAGAGAGTTTTACAAACCAAACGTGTAACTGTTGCTTATTAACGAAAAGGATTATTTTTAAGAAACAAGCTTAGTCACAAAAATAAGCAAATCTGATAAGCCATAATCAATAAGCACAATTAAATAAGCAAACACAAAGAAATAAGCTAGCAAATCGCAAATAAGACTTAATAGATTTAGCACAAATGACTAGTAAACGAGATGAAAACCTTAAACTTAAGCAAATGAAATTAAGCAAATTTGACGAGATAAGCAATTCTAACAACCTAAATAACCAAGGATGAATTAAGCAAAATAAAATGATAACAAAGCTAAGGAACAATAAGCTAAACCAAATCCACAACTAAATATGCTTAATAAGCCTTAAACCTAAACGACATAAGCACTAAACTAATCAAATAAGCAAACGAAATAAGCAGCAAAGGCTCAGAACAAGCTATAAGCATAAAATGAATCAAAGGCCTAATCGAATAAGCAAATAAGCTCATAAAAACTTGATATAGCAATTAAAGCTCACATGAATTCGAATAAGCTATTCAAAAGTTATTAAAATCAGAAAATATGAGCTTTTAATTAATCAAAAACTATATAAGCACATGAATAAGCTATATTCTAGCTTATTATAGTTTATTATTTCAAAAAGTACTTAAAAACAATTGATAATGAATCAAATTAGCTTTGAGAGCTTATAGGAGTCATTATCTAAGCTATTAAGAACTTTTGATAATAATAAGCTGCGTTAATAAACACGAAAATACAACTTATTGAATAAGCTAATACAAAAAGGTAGATGAACGAACGAATAAGCACACAAGTAGCAAACCGAGATCTTTAATCAACTTCAAACATTTTTTATTACATCGTCTTAATAGCTTATGAAATAAGCTAGATACAATAAGCCAAAAAAATGAAATAAGCTATCACTAAAAAGAAATAAGGTAGAAACTAAAAAGCTAAACTAGAAAAAACTAAAGACTAGGTGTCTAAAAATGAGGGGGACGAGTTGTATAAATAGCCAAAAGAAGGTTAGAATTGTAAATTACCCCCAATGACTGGGGAATGACTGAGCTAATCATTAGGTACAAATTCCCTTCACACGGATTGCCAAGTTTGTATAATAAGATCCAACCGGTCGCAGAGGGACACGTGGCCATTATAAATGCTTCAAAAGAACGCCACTCATGAGGACTGTTGGATCATTTTATGTAGAGCCTGCCCCTTTTGCAATTTGAGAAGTAAAATACCCATCGCCACATGTCATAATCTCATTTGCCCACAAATTGTTAGTGCTTTATCACGTAACCCGGATGGGATTTAATTTCCCTGCACATGACTCGATGTCATGCTTGCGTCACATCCTCAAAAATTCAAGTTTATATAAATCATTGTTGGGCCATTTGTTAGGCTTAAGGTGGGCCTTGGCTGGTCCGGCCTATAAAATGGGTTACGGGCCGACCCATTAAATTCCGAGGGCATCGCTGGACTCATTTTTCCGTGCTATTTCCAATGGCATGCTTGGGGACTTTTCATGACTTTATCTTGATTTTGAATAATATGCACTCTTAATCGCTACGAAACCATTATTATCCGTTAAGGCTCCGTTTTCAATCATTTTTACCTGCAAGACATAAAAATACCAAACAAAAATATTTGCAAGATAATTATCCATATTTTAACATTTTTAGTCTGATTAATAGTGTTTTACGGGGTATAAATGATGTGTGTTTTAGCACACATCACTCATTCATCGAGGCTTCGTCCCAGATTATGAGATTTGTTTCAACCAACAGATTGCCTAACTGACTTTTCTTTTTGGCATGACAAAGAGATTCGCCAGTTAATTCTAAAGGAAGCTTAAACCAGGAATGGGCTATGCGTCCTGCTGGCAGAAGTAGAGACGCAATGCTTGATAAAGCGATTGCCAAAACAATTTTCCTATAGGATCAAAGTGAACTTATTATTGTTCTCCAAAGGAATGTTTTCCCGGTACCACCATGACCGTAGACGAATAAAAGTTCATGTCGATTAGTTGTAGATGCGCTTATAATCAGATCGAATATCTTTCTTTTATCATGATTCAATTTTGGTACTGACTCTGCTGCTTCCTCTCTTAGTAGATCGTGCTTGTAATTTTTTTCCTGCATAAGAAGTTTGTTCTGAAGATCTCTAAGCAGATGCTGTGGAGGAGCCTACAAACCAAATTCTGTCACAGATTTTCCAAAACCATTTAGTATTTTCTCAAACTCGTACAAAATGTATCCTTGTAATTCTTCAGTATTAACACGATAGTTTAGGATTTTTTTTCCTTGAGATTTTTGCTGGGATGTCATCACCCATAGCTTCCCAATATTTTATCCATAGTTTAAGTGGGTCTGCTACGTCACAATATATAAGAATCTAAGAGAAGAGGATCCTGAGCTCTTTAGACGTCACTAAAATGGTAAACTCTTCAAGTGTTGTATCCCATTCTTTGTTATCGCCAAGTAGGCCTAAAGCTTCGCATGCTGCCTGATAGTTTGGAAGTATTTGCCCGTTGATAGTGCGTACCTCTATTGGTGATTTACATCCTTTCCGATGACATAACAGAATACAGAAGTAGAAGAGGTCACCCGAACTTGGATGAACATAAGTAAGCCTTCCTATAGAATTTTTTGTTCTGATTTGTCTTCGCTGCCATCATTTTGAATTCGCGTACCAAACAAATTCTAAAGGAAAATCTAGATATGTAAGGTGTTAGCCATCAGTGTTTTCATTGTTGTAAACAAACCACTCAGTAAGTGTTGTTTTCTTCTTTTTAGGGAGATTGACTATTATGTCCAGCCTGTCGCTTTTACAAAAAGTAAAACGCTGCATGTTTTCCTGATGAACATTGAGTATCTGTATAGCTGGCTCCCGACTATGAATTAGGAAATCAAATATTCTCCAGCAAGCTTTATAAGGGCATATGAAGCGACCATCAACGTAGTTCTGGATCTCGTCAATATGTGGTCTATTGCATGTCGCCGTAGTAGACTCATCTAAGTTGCTAATCTTTGCGAGAATACGATCAGGTCCTTTTAAGATGTATTTAAAGAGATACTTTATAAGCATACTCCAACCACAATATTCAACATTTATGTGCGCTTCAAATGCTAGACACAGTGCACGATTATATGGAACGACATCACAGTTATCTAGTTTTGATTTACCCTTCATGACATGAACCCATGTATCCCTTCTTCGATAATGTGTATGGCCGTTGCTGTCAAAGAACATTCGGTCATTATATGTCTTCGGAAACTGCTTACTACAGGACCCTTCTTGCATACACGCTGCACTTGAGCTCGCAGCGCCACATGGCCCATACATCATTAATTCTGTCACCAATTTATAGCCCTTGGGGTCCTGCACCGACTCAGGTATTTTGGTAAAAATGTAGTTATCAATCTGCTGTGCGTCTTGCATTTCATTCTTTGAGTCGACCTATAGCAATGTATGACAATGTGGCAAACCTCTTTTTTGAAACTCTATTGTATATAGCACTGCGCAAACATAAGAATAGTCAAAATTAGAGTTTAATAAGTTTGCAAATGATAAAGTAATAAATCCGTAAGTTACAAACGTACGTAAATATAGGGTACCTGCAGAAACGTCGCCAAACATTTTCACTTATTTCAAAAAAGAGAGAAAATCTTTAACTTTCTACTTAAAAACTCTACATACGACATCTGCTCTGTCAGCTGGTGTCAAATATGGGTATTGCTCCATATATTGCTTTATTTTAGGCCACTTCACATTGCATGTAAAGGTGATAAAAAATTAAGGGTTTCCAAGCAATTGACATATTGCAAGAGCGTCTAGATAATGACTGTACATATACCGAGGCCCTCCGATAAATGTTCTCGGTAATATAATCTTTGAACCCGCCGCTATTCCTTCATGATCTCCCCTAGAAACGGCGTCATACAACCTTGATAAGCAATCTAATCGAAGGTCATTATGATGCGTACGTATATAGTCCAAGCAGGGTTCTAAAAAGCGCGCTATAGCGACGCCATAACAAGAGGCGTGGCCTCCACGTTACGAAACAGGCCAAGGCGTCGTCTCTAGGCGTAGCATGCAATAAAGCGCGATAAGGCATGATAAAGCGTGCTATAGCGCGCCTTTTTAAGGATTTTAAAAGTTTTCATAGATTTGAGCTTATTTACAAGTATTTATGATTTGGGTTGTATGGGATTCGGGCTTAGTAACTCCATAACTCAGTTTTAAGCCTAGTAGCTAACTAATATTGATGACTTTATAAATATTTTTTACCGCCTTGAGTCACTCCTTAAAAACGCTATGACGCAATGCCTCACGCTAAAGCTTGAGGCTTGGCTATGCCGCCATGCCACGCTTCACGCTATTTATAACCTTGGTTTATATTCATGCATAATTATACTCCCTCCGTCCCAAAATTATTGTCCTTGGAAAAGCCTGCCACTCCTGAAGATAAGCCCAAACTCCTTCACACGCGGATGCAACTGGTATCTGTAATACGCGTTCATCGTGACTTTTTTTCCTTTGCCTCTACCATCCCGAGGCTTCAACTGCAATTCTGGGTAGAACCCTGGCTGTCCAAGTACAAACAACAAAGGGAATTATAGCGACATGTATGACTGATGTAGTTTGTTGATTCTTTGAGGAGGCCCACCTCTGAATTCAATTATCACATCAAAATATGTTTTACTTATTGGCCCATCTTCAAACACTATGCCTCTAAGAAGATCAGCCGTTAGGAGTTCATACCCACGAACGCCGCTCATATTGTAGAGCCTGATTTTAAACGCCGATATTTCACCTGTGATGCATCTGTCTCGTGCAGTTCTAAACAGCCTTACTAAACCATTGTGTTCGTCTAGGACATGTATCAGACCTTGTACAATTTCTGGATTGATCGCACTTTCACCGACCCCGCTAAAATGCTTCATTCTGTTCCTTACTTCGTTACGTGTGTCGTATATATATAGTTGCAAAAAACGTGAATGGTTACCTTCTTCTGGGCAAAGAGATCCGATCCAATGATAGATTTGACCAGATATTTTGAAAACATAAGGTCCTCTGCCTTTGTTTACCGAGTCATCTACCTTCGCCCCAAACGACGTCATTGCAAACATCTGATTATAAGCTCGAATGTGCTCCATAAAATGGTTGTTTGTTAGGAGTTGCTTGATGAAGTCGGGGGGATCAGGCGACAGCTGCATATAAATTTGTCCTCCTCCACAACATAGATGGTATTCAGCTTGCCTAGTGTATTCAGCGCCTTTGAGTCGCTCGTTGTACCAAAATAAAGAGCCACAATGACGACAATGCTGATCACAGTTCCCTAAGTCCATGTAAGACGAACCGTCATCTGGAACAACAATCCAACACATTAGAAAGCGAATATGGATACATGTACAATCTGTAATATTTATACGAAAAGAGGAGGAAGTAGGTAAAGAATAGATAAAAGAAATAAGAACGTAAAGATTCTACCTTGAATACTCTGCAAATTTAAGTTTAGGGCTCGATTATTTTATGTATTCTTCCTTTGTCGTGCGTTGGTAGTTGAGCGCCCATGCGTGGAGGATACCTTCTCTGGACCCGTAATTATTAAAGATTGTGTATTCTTTATTATCAAAGAGTTGGCCACTGAGCGTTCACGCGTGTGTTTCTGCTTAGTGTTTAGAAACCTGATAATCAATGGTCTAATAATTGCTTTTTTTATATCAAGACACAAATACGCATGGTTCAATGTTGGCAACAACGTTTAGCAAGCGGCGTCGATCAAAATGTCTGCGAGGTCAGCAATTGACAAAATTTAGTACAAAATTGCAAACAATAGGTCATTTAGAAATGGAATGTCAACTTGACGTAAAAAGCGTTAGGCAAAGCAAATCACCTTCACTGTAAGGAAGATTGTTATTGATATGTAGATATTTTACAGGCCCGTGACCGCGATCCTCGGGTTTCTGAGCGGTGTTCAGAAAGGTTATGAGGGCAGGTCTGATTATGCAGTCTTTACGGTCTAGACACAGATAGGCGTGATTGAACGTGCCTAACGACACCTGGCAAACAACATTATATGGAATATCTAAAAATACAGAGAATAAATAAGGTTAGAGCAAAACAATGAAGAAAAACCTTGTTACTTTTTAAAAAAGTGTGTTAATACTCTATTTTTTTATCAAGTTTGTCTGCTTCCTTTATTTTGTTTATTTTTCTCTAAATGTCAGAAAAAACAACATGGATGGCAGATTATTTTGGATGAGTGGTCTATCTTCCATGTGACATAAGAAGGTGTAGGAACGTTTAATTCATAACACGGGTGATGATTCTTGTGATTGGCTAGTTTCTAGAGAGAGAAACACATGAGAGAGATTTTCTAGTGAGAGAAAATGTGTTTTATAAGAAAAGAGTAAATGACTAGCTTCCCTCTTCCAAAGTTGGAAGAGGCTTATATAGTTTTTACAAAATACTGGGTATTAGAACCCAACTTAAAACCGAAAGACATACGATTAACTATTAAACTAAGAACTATTATAAACAATAAATATATGGGGTGACCGAGTCTTTTACTCATATCTAACAATCTCCCCCTAAGGGAGGTCACCCTTGAAAACACTAGACTTAAGCTCTTACAGCTTGCAGTCTTTTGATTCTTCATGTTACATCTAGTACTTTGTTGTAGTGATCTTTAGATAACAATTGAGCTTGTTCACTTTGACTTGTTTTGATTTTGATCATGAGCTTTCTTGAGATCATCAGCCAAACTTAATCTCTCATCATCTAGTAATTTATTGCCATCTTGTGCACTTGTGAAGAAGAATATGATATCAGAGTTTGCGGAAGCTTTGACACCTTTATGAGATCTTTCATAACTTCATAACAAGTGTAGGTCGTGTCTGAGCATTCGGTTATTAACTTGACATTACTGGAACTGGGTATCTCCATCTCCATCTCCATCTTTAAATGATCCTGTAATGAAACAGTTAGCAATAAAGAGAAAATTGATTTGAAAAATCAGTCTAAGTGTTAATTATGAAAATATTTTGTAACACTTCGATAGTTTTGACTGGTTGTCAAATGTTCAATAACCGTCAATTCTTATGCTGGAACAAGTTTGCTAGAATTTTATCAGAACCCGTTCTTGCAACATAAAGAACATCTTTTCCTTCCAAGAGAGGAGGAATTGCTCTCGACTGGATCGGAGTCAAATGCTGAAAACCCATATCTGAAATAGCTTTCTTTGTTGGTTCAGACAACGGAAAAGCTGTAAAAGAAGCTTTACAGCTCCAAATCTCAGACTCGCCACCACTCTTTACCTTCTTCTCTGTCTTATTTACCATCGTCAACTTCTTCCTATTCTTTGTTTTCATTAGTCTCCATTTTATCTTCTTTACTCTTCTTATTCTTCTTCTCTTTCACCGCTTTTCCTATCTCTTTATCACTTCCATTAACTTGTTGTCATGCCAAATCAAACTCTTCCTCTTCATTGTTCATTTTGTTCTTGTTCCTCTTTCATTTCTTTTTGCTATCGCTACCCTCACCGTTCTTAATCTTGAAATTAGCGCTTTTCTCCAAAATTGCCATAGCAGGCAACCACCACTGTCTCTGTTTAAGCTCTATTATTATCCAACAATCAGAAAGACAACCCAAGTTAGTTATGTTCCGTGGCGCCCTAAATTTTGAATAACAATGAATGGAGGAAAGGGTGGTTGAAGACAGAGGTGTAGCTAAGTGGTGACCTAATGGGCCTTTTAGGCTGCCCATTAAGCTCAAAAACCTGGTTTTTTTAAATTTAATGAAAAACTCATGAAAGATTCATACACTGACACTTAACATCAAATTCATAACACGGGTGATGATTCTTGTGATTGGCTAGTTTTTAGAGAGAGAAACACATGAGAGAGATTTTCTAGTGAGAGAAAATGTGTTTTATAAGAAAAGAGTAAATGACTAGCTTGGCCTCTTCCAAAGTTAGAAGAGGCTTATATAGTTCTTACAATATACCGGGTATTAGTACCCGACTTAATACCGAAAATCATACTATTCACTATTAAACTACGAGCTATAATAAACAGTAAAATACACAGGGTGACCGAGTCTTTTTCTAATATCTAACAATCTCCCCCTAAAGGAGGTCACCCCTGAAAATACTAAACTTAATCACTTCAGTCTTTAGCTCGTAGACATTTGATATCTTGTACATTTGGGGTAGTGATCTTTAGATAATAATTGAGCTTGTTCACTTTGACTTGTTTTGATTTTGATCACGAGCTTTCTTGAGATCGTCAGCCAAACTTAATCTCTCATCATCTAGTAATTTATTGCCATCTTGTGCACTTGTGAAGAAGAATATGATATCAGAGTTTGCGGAAGCTTTGACACCTTTATGAGATCTTTCATAACTTCATAACAAGTGTAGGTCGTGTCTGAGCATTCGGTTATTTACTTGATATCTCAGGTGCTGGGAATTTCCATCTCCATCTCCATCTTTAAGATATCCTGTAATGAAACAGTTAGCAATAAAGAGAAAATTGATTTGAAAAATCAGTCTAAGTGTTAATTATGAAAATATTTTGTAACACTTCGATAGTTTTGATTGGTTGTCAAATGTTCAATAACCGTTAATTCTTATGCTGGAACAAGTTTGATTCACGTAGAATCGCACCATCGTTTCTTTCCAGTTGACACAAGTTTGATTCTTGTAGAATCGCACAAGTCACCTACCTAGAGCTTGTTTGATGTAGGCTCTAGCAGGATTTCCATCTTCATAGTGAATACCTTCATATCACTCGTATGTTCTGGCAATATCGCAAGGATAATGCGTAGGACTCCTAAGATAACCTTGTTTCCATAGTGTGTGAGAGACAAGATAATTAGAAATGTGTCCTAACGAGATTAACTGATGATCTCTTGGCTCTAGACTCGAAAGTGCGCTTTGATATTAGTGATCGGAGGCTGGAGCTGACTGCCACCTTTTCAATACCGACTTACTCGGAGTGAGTGAGACAGTAGATTGCATGTTTAGTCTCCGTGACAAATGAGACAAGTTTCTTTCAAGAGAAACTCGAATGGCTGGGAAGGGTTGTGCATTGCATCACTGGGTCCATGATGTCGTTTTCAATGTCAGCAATCAACTTGTGATTCTGACAGCATATGTATTGACCCGGTTTCTGCCTAAGAGTATGGAGGGCTTCTTTCTTTACACCCTTTATCCGTACAATTCTTTTTCATTCTTCAACCCCTTCAGTGCTTACCGAGACTTCATGACTAGCACCTTGTTGGGTATATTCCAGTACTAGCTCCATCTCAGTCGGCACTATTCCCTTGTTCTCACATTTACTCCTTTTAATCATACCTAAGGACTTCTGTACTAACTAGTGGATTGTCCCTGGGTAGATCCCTCTGCTCTTACAACTTGCAGTCTTTTGATTCTTCATGTTACATCTAGTACTTTGTTGTAGTGATCTTTAGATAACAATTGAGCTTGTTCACTTTGACTTGTTTTGATTTTGATCATGAGCTTTCTTGAGATCATCAGCCAAACTTAATCTCTCATCATCTAGTAATTTATTGCCATCTTGTGCACTTGTGAAGAAGAATATGATATCAGAGTTTGCGGAAGCTTTGACACCTTTATGAGATCTTTCATAACTTCATAACAAGTGTAGGTCGTGTCTGAGCATTCGGTTATTAACTTGACATTACTGGAACTGGGTATCTCCATCTCCATCTCCATCTTTAAATGATCCTGTAATGAAACAGTTAGCAATAAAGAGAAAATTGATTTGAAAAATCAGTCTAAGTGTTAATTATGAAAATATTTTGTAACACTTCGATAGTTTTGATTGGTTGTCAAATGTTCAATAACCGTCAATTCTTATGCTGGAACAAGTTTGATTCACGTAGAATCGCACCATCGTTTCTTTCCAGTTGACACAAGTTTGATTCTTGTAGAATCGCACAAGTCACCTACCTAGAGCTTGTTTGATGTAGGCTCTAGCAGGATTTCCATCTTCATAGTGAATACCTTCGTATCACTCGGATGTTCTGGCAATATCACAAGGATAATGCGTAGGACTCTTAAGATAACCTTGTTTCCACAGTGTGTGAAAGACAAGATAATTGGAAATGTGTCCTAACGAGATTAATTGATGATCTCTTGGCTCTAGACTCGAAAGTGCGCTTTGATATTAGTGATCGGAGGCTGGAGCTGACTGCCACCTTTTCAATACCGACTTACTCGGAGTGAGTGAGTCAGTAGATCACATGTTTAGTCTCCGTGAGAAATGAAACAGAAATCTTTTGAGAGATTCTGAGTGGCTTGGGAGGGTTGTGCATTGCATCACTGGGTCCATGATGTCGTTTTCAATGTCAGCAATCAACTTGTGATTCTGACAGCATATGTATTGACCCGGTTTCTGCCTTAAGTGTATGGAGGGCTTCTTTCTTTACACCCTTTATCTGTACAATTCTTTTTCATTCCTCAACCCCTTCAGTGCTTACCGAGACTTCATGACTAGCACCTTGTTGGGTATATTCCAGTACTAGCTCCATCTCAGTCGGCACTATTCCCTTGTTCTCACATTTACTCCTTTTAATCATACCTAAGGACTTCTGTACTAACTAGTGGATTGTCCCTGGGTAGATCCCTCCGGTTCTGGCAGGATCATAGGAACGAGTACCTAACCTTACCATCCTTATAACTTCGATAAAAGTAAATACATGGTCAGTCTTTTGGTACAGTTCACCTTGCCATAAAATCACTGTTGAAAAACTCAATCAGGTACTTATGATATAAATATCAAAGTGTTTAGTACCTGATTGTTTATGCATTTCAGAAAAGCTCCCTCTCAACATGTGCATCGGTATTTGAAACTGTTTAGCACACGGGGGTGGAGAATACACCTTGAGAACCTTAGATGTATGATCATATTTTAGTTACAAGCTGTGTATGGAACATATTAATGCTCCCCCTCAATCGTTGAGGGTATGTGTTAGTGTCAGATATGATAATTTTGAAATATTTTTTCGTTAAACTCAAAAACCTGGTTTTTTTAAGTTTAATGAAAAACTCATGAAAGATTCATACTCTGACACATAACATAAAATTCCATACAACTTAGAATGTACAAGATGTATGTTGCATTACCGATGATATTGATCTTAATCATTCACTTCTCTTGATTAGTTGGTAGCCAATATCTCTAAGTCTTCCACTAATGATGCATTCGAGATTTCTGATCTTTAACTTTCTCCCAAATATCTCGATGACCTGTAGGTTTTTGTAGTGGAGGTGGTGGTGGTGGAAGTGTTGATGTTGTATCAGTTGTCTCTGTTACGCTAGAGGGAACATCAGCTGATGCAGTGAGAGCTCTGAAGATTTGGTTCCTTAGCTTCTTTTATCTCTCCAAGACCTGGTTACACTTTCCAATCGGTACTCAGACATTAAATTTAAACAACACTCTCCCCCTCAATCGATGACCTGTTTTCTATAGAAAGAGCTGTAGTCATTGATTGAGTGTCAAATTGTCCGGATTGATTTTCAAACAACACTTTTACCATCGTGGTTAACACAAATAATTTTGAAGAATCAATTAAGAAAAATGCACTGAAACGTACATTAATCCCAAATTGCATGGATATAAAGTAATCCATGCCCGAGTAAAATTAATTACCCGTTGTTAGGAATAGTTGTCTTTCAGACGACAATCTTTCCTTCAAATGAGAACCGGGTTGCAATTTGAAGTAATTGCAAACCATTTTATAGTTCCAAATGACTTAAAATATTTACCAAGTCTATTTTTATGTACTTATATACAAAGGATACAAGAGGATACTTCATTTACTCATCCTCTCCTTTTTGAAGGCGGGCGTGGTACTAGTTCCCATACTTTAAGTCGATCAAATTCGTGAATTTCGTCTTGCATAGCTTTAAACTAGCTATCTTCATTCACGGCCATTTTGAAGTTCTTTGGTTCGAATTTTGACAGTACGGTATGGTAATAGCACCACACTGTAACATTCCGTATTTTCAGGTCATTTTATGACATCATTCATTTTGTCATTTTTCACTATTTTTTTTTCTCGTAC
>BQNB010058247.1:0-37837 GCA_026074375.1 Tanacetum coccineum
CAATATTGGGCTCGTTTTGTTCGCAATTCGAATATCTTTTCAGCGGTATATTTTTTTTATGAATGAAATGGTAGATATTTATTACATATTTGATAAATAAAATTTGTTATATAATTAAGTCGTAAATAGCTAAATGTTCAAGGTAGCTGAGGGTAAGTTTTGTAAAAAAAAATAAAAAGAATTACTAACTTTTTGGGCCGGTCTTATTTTTTATCTTGGGCTAAATTTGAGCCCTCGTCAAACGGTGTCGTTTAATTGTGTTATATACTAATACCCTTAAAAGTTAAAACCATATATAACTTAAATGAAAGTGTGTATAGTTTATGTAAATTTAGGTATTTATATGTCCGTGACCAGATGATAAATTGTCGCAAAATTGAAAATTTCTTGTTTGCTCTATTTTACTATTGACACAATGTACACGATAAATGATAAAGATATGCAGGTGAGGACGCCCGTTATATATTTATGGCCAGGGGCGGATCAAGAGTGGTTTGGGGGGTGCGTCATGAACTCCTTACGCAGCGTAAAATTATGTCCAAAACTCTGATTCTTTTGGAACGCACTTTGTCTAAAAAAAAATTTGTTACAAGTATTTTTTATTTTAATTTAATTTCACTTAATGCATCCGGTAACTATTAGTCCTGAGTTTGACACTACCTGAGTTTGACGTACTTGTGGGGCTAAATATACATGTGTGTGGCCATACAATCAGGAGCTGATCATAGTGGATCCTCGAGGCGCGCTGGGTGGTGGGTTGGAGGTGGGGGGGGGGTGATAGGGGGGTGGGGTGGAGAGAGTGTGTTTTGGGGGTGTGTTGGGTTGTGAGATGGTGGGGTTGTGTGTTTGTGTGTGTGAGGGGTTGTGTTTGGTTGTGCTTGTGGTTGTGGGGTGTTGTCGGATAGGAGAAGTGAAGGAGGCGCGAGAGGAGAGAGCTGGTGTGGGTTGTGTGAGGGAGCGTGGGGGGGGTACGTGTGCGTCGGGGGCTTGGGTGGGGGGGGAGTGGGGGGAGGTGGCAAGTGAGAGATTGGGGGAGATGCGAGAAGGAGTTAGTGTGTTGGTGACGTCGGTGGGGGGTTGATTGGTTTTGGGAGTTGTGGGAGAGTTTGTGGCTCGCGGAGAGTTGTCGTGGTGTTGGTGTGGGAGTGTGGCGCGAGAGATCGCTGAGCGGAGGGTGTGGTGGCGCGTGTTTTGGTGGTGTTGTAGGTGCGAGTCTGTGTGTGGTGTGGTGGTGTGGGAGGTTGAGAGGCTCGGGATGGGTGTAGTGGTGTGGTTGGGGTGTGTGTTGAGTGTGCGGGGGGAGTTCTGTTGCGTTGGGGTTTGGCTCATAGAGAGAGAGTCTCGCGCGATGGTTTGGGGGCGGCGTTTGTGTTGTGGGGGAGAGACTCGGTTGGCGGGGGGTGTGGGTGTGGGAGGCCTATAGTGGGAGGTGTGGTCGTGGGTGTGTGCGGTGGGTGGGTTGGTGAGTCAGGGGTTAGGGTGGTTGAGGGGTTGTGGGGGCGTTTTGGGGGAGGGGTGGGGGCGGTTGGGGGTGGTGGGATGTTGGAGTTGTCGCTAGGGATCGGGGGGTGAGTTTCGCTCGGCGCGCGGGGGTTGCGTGTGTGGTGTGAGGTGCGAGGGGCGTTTGCGCAGTGTGTGGGTGTGGGGGGGAGGTGTAGTGTGGTCAGGGGAGGTCAGCTGTGCTAGGGTGGAGATGTTGATAGCGTGAGTGTTGGGGGTGTGGTTGGTGGGCGCGGGTTGGGGTGGTGGTTGGTGGCTAGGCTGTGAGAGTAGTGTGGCGGGGGTGTGGCGTGGGTTGTGGGTTGTGGGAGAGGAGGGGGGGGCGGGCGGCGAGGGTGCGCAGGTTTGCGGGGGGAGTGGGTTGGGGTGTTGAGTGTGTGGGCGGTAACGAGTGGGAGGGGGGGGGGTGGGTTGGGGGTAGGGTTGACGGTCGTGGTCGCCCGTGAATTGTGTTGGGTGTTTTTTGTGGATGAGGGCGTACTTGGCGTGGTGTCGGGGTGGGTGGTGTGGTGGTGTATGTCCTTTTAAACCGTGTAGCAAACGAGCATAAGGATCACGACTCACCCCCGATGAAGAACCCCCACCACTTGTTGATTGAGTATGGTTAGTACCATATTTTGTATAATACATATTATACAAACCTTGAAAAGATTCGTGAAACCAATCCAATGACCTAGTTGCAAAACCATCATCTTGAAACTCCAAGTCCCTACTTATATTCTCGATAAGATAGTCTACCCCGGATACATTAAAACATGGATTTAAAGCGGCTGAACAAGTAATTATCGGTGACATGTTTTCAAAATACTTCCTAAGTTTTTTCTTCATTGGTTTAACCATACATGACAACACCCCCCTCCCCCTCAAGTTCTAATTCAGATAATTTGCAACTAATAAAAAAATCTGTTGAAGTACCAATGGAGATGTTGGGTAGTAAACCCCCGACAAAATAACCGTAGCATTTTAAAACACTTTAAGTAATGGGTTTAACATTTCAATAATAACCCAATATTCCTCCGAATTTTTTTTAAACCTTCTACAATTCTTATTGACCAAAATGTCATGAAAATACGCCAACGTGGTTTTCTGTTTCAAACCACTTTCGAACATTTCAAAAGTGGAGTTTCATCGTGTATCAACGTCCCAATTTGGTGAATAACAAGGTTTATCTGCATCCTTACATATTCTAATATATCGTTTTCGGATTTTATCACCAGATTTAAAAACATCTTTTAACATTTGTTTGAAAGACTCTTTCATTTGATTAATTATGGGGACCTTTAAACCAGCTTGCACAACCAAGTTAATGATGTGTTATGGGGACCTGTACATCCCAAGTTTTGTATACAAGTTTGTAGTGACATAGGTTGCTTGGATTTGACCACGTGAATTGATGCATGCAAACGTACTTATCAACAATAGTTTTTCAACTTCAAGTTGATTGTTTTAACTTTAATCACACGAAGTTTTAACTTCTTTACTATAGCAAGTCATTCATAGAAGATGTATAGTTCAATATAAATCGACACGGTTGCACGAAAGAACAAGAATATTGCAATAATTTTTTGAATAATGATGATCGGTCATATCATGCAACTTTGAGTGTTTTTGGATGTTAGTAATGAACATGATGCAACTATTCAAAAACTTTTATACATCTTTATAATTGGCACAAATAGTAATGCAATTGGAAGCTGTGTAATTGCATGTTTTCTTTTGTTTGGAATTTTGCACAATTGCGTGTTTCATTTTATTTAATGATATTAAGATAGTGTATAATAGTTGTATTACATATTAATGTAACTAGTTGGTTACCCGCGCATAACGGCGGTAATAAAAAATTTACTAACTCAACTCTTTACGCAATTTCCTACCCGCTTAGTAATTTCGTTTCACAACACTTTAAATGTATGTGTTCGTTGTATGTGTTCGTTTGGGTTTCCTGTAGCTTTCCCGCAACACCATATTAACATTATCATTCTCGCATGTAAAAAATAACACACTCTTCAAAAATATATAGTTTTAATGTATCAAGTTTATATTTAATTAAGGTTAAAGTTCTAAAAAATATAATTCAATATAAAATAAACCCACTAAAAATGTAAAAAACAAAAAAATTATAAAATATAACAAAATGTATGTTGAATTAAAGAGCACAAAATTTTAAAAAATATAGTGAAATTAGATCATAATAAAATTAAATTGATAAAAAGATATTTCAATTTGAAAATAAAGGTGATTTTTTAATCAAAATGTGACAGATGTCACTTTTTGATGTGACTCCCAAAAATGAAATGAATGGTCAAGATTGCACCTCTTTATCTTAATTTTTAATGGGTCCCGCATTATAAATTATAAATGTTTTATATAGTAGTATAGATAAGGTTAGGGTGTTACTATTGCTACCCCCTCTGACCCACCATAAAGTATTAAAAAAGTACAAAACATGTTTTTTTATCTCCCAGTTTACAGTGCAATACAGTCTTTTATCAGTTTCTGTTTCGTATTTTTTGTCAGTTTCATACTTTTGACTTGTTAAACTTTATAATTTTTATTCCGCACTTTCAATTTCACAGTTTTATAACATAAATAAAATTTAAAAAATTTAAAAAAAAATAAAAAGAAATAAAAAAACAAAAAAAACAAGAAAAGTACGAATGAATTCTTAAGGGGTATGATAACTTTACCCTAAGTTTATCAAGCTATTCAAAATGGCTTTAAAAGGTTACATATTGATTGGACATCCCATACAACAAAATGATTTTCAACTACAAGATAAAAGTATATAATTGTGTACCTTGTGTCAGGCTTTGGGAATAGGTAACTACGGTCAACTCAAATCAACATAGTTTTCATTTTCTAGGTATTTACACGTATGTACGTGTCTATATGGGTACGCATTTTTGTACATGGTGTTTGAACAGTTTTAACGTTTAAATTTTACGAGTAATAACGTAACTTGGTTTATACTATTTCCACTGTTGTATACACGAATCTAGTAAAAGAAAGTGACTAACCCAACAAACGCCCACCAAGAAAAACCCATCTAAAACATCTAACGACGGACCACCAAAATTTGAACCAAAAAATCCACCAATATCTGAACTACCAAAATCTGAAGCCTTGACACCGGAACCACGGCATCACGCGTCCACCTTCTCAAGGAGCGAGATCTGAAACGTATTACCCATGACCAAAGCGAACCAAGATGTGAAACAAATTTTCCCGAGAAAACGAACCATATGCGACCTCACCAAATGTTTTCGTTTAAAAACTTAAATTTTCCGTATCAAATAACCGGTCAAGTGCGATGCAATGCGATAAATGTCGATAATAAACATACAACGATCATAATAGTAGAGAGCATGAAATAAAACATATCAACACAAAGCAAATATAAACACTATAAACATAAAAGAATAAGGGTTCGTTTGGTAGGATGTAATGAAATATTAAATGAATAGAATAAGCGACGTAATGGAATAAATGGTGTAATGTAATAATTCATTACCTTTATTAATAATGTTTGGTTGGTATAATAGGACGTAATGCGATCGATAAGAAAAAGACTAAAATGTTCATAGTTAATAAGAAGTTTATTTAATATGGTTAGTTAATTGTGGACTTTTATGTAATTTTGATTACATTACGGACGTAATGAAAAAAAGGAGGGGGCCCCTATGGAATGAAAAAAAAGAAGGGGCCCCTATGGAATGAAAATGGTAGTTTTTGATGTAATGAGTCATTCATTATAATGAAACATTACATTGTATAATTGTAAACAAACAAGATTTTTTCATTCAATCGTAATAACCGTTTCCATTCCAACTTTCATTACATCATGCCAAACACTACGTAAGTAAAAGAAAGATGAAACCGGACGCAATTATTTATAGTGGTTCTGTCACAAAGCTCCTTTATGCTATACTCCATTCTTCGGGTTTCCGACTCGAGAGTTACTTCACTAAGTCAACGACCTCCCTTCTAGGTGGGAAAAACCTTACAACGTCGCTTACAGTCTTTACCAATACTAAGCTATATATTGAGTCCTTCTTCAGGTACAACCAAACATGTTATGTTTTATGGGCCAAACATAACAAATCTACCACCCTTGTGTATAAGGCTTAAACACATAAATCATTTAACCTCTAGTTGAAATATAGTAGATGATAAAAGATGTTGTATGGTGTTGATACAAGACATGGTTGTCTAATAGATATGAATGTTTAATATAAACATCAAGTTCTCTAAGCTTGATATGATTGATCTTCTCTTGACAAAAAGCTTTTAATATATGAAGATGACAATTTCTCTAAGCTTGTTGTAATGGAGTTTAATATGCAAGTGTTCTTGTGATGGATGTAAAGACAAGAGCTCTATACTTGTTTTGTTGGATCATGACATGTTAATATGCTTTCAACAAATGAGAGTTAGAATTATTATGATCAAGGGTTAAATATGGTTTTAAAGACTTGAGAATGTGTATTTTTACATTGCAAAAGTTTAGTTTACATGTGGAGTTATATGTTTGGCGCAATAGGCTAGGGTTGGGGCTGAGGCTGGGCCAAAATATATCAACTAACACTCCTCCGTAGTTGGAGCGGGAGTCAATCAAAAAATTCTTCAAATAACGTCGAAGGAAGTCTTTTGGTAAAGATATCCGCATACTGATAACGGGATGGAACATGAAGAACTCGCATGTGACCCATAACAACCATATCACGAACAAAATGAATGTCAATCTCAATATGTTTAGTTCGTTGATGTTGCACTGGATTACCAGATAAATAAACAGCACTAACATTATCACAATACACAAAAGTAGCGTTCAAAAGTTGTGTGTGTAGTTCTCGAAGAAGATTGCGCAGCCATGCCGTCTCAGCAACAACATTAGCAACGCCCCGATATTCAGCTTTAACACTTGAACGTGAAAGAGTGGGTTGTCGCTTAGAAGACCATGAAAAAATATTGTTGCCCAAAAATACACAATACCCGGATGTAGATCTCCGAGTAGCAGCGCGACCAGCCTAATCAGCGTCTGAGTAAGCCACAAGGGAAGATTCTAAGGATACACATAACTGTAAACCAAACTCCAAAGTTCCCCAGACATAACAAAGAATCCTTTTGAGAGCAGCTAAGTGAGGCTCTCGAGGATCATGCATTAATAGACAAATCTGTTGCACGTCATAAGACAAATCTGGGCGAGTGAATGTAAGATATTGCAGGCCACCTGCAAGACTTCGATACAAAGTAGGATCTGAAATGGGAGTCCCCTCAGGACCAAGCTTGGACTCAGTGTCAACAGGAGTACGAGTAGGATTTCAGTTGAGCATATGTGCTCGCTCGAGCAATTCCATAGCATATCTCTTTTGAGAGAGAAACATCCATGTAGTGTCACGTGTAACAGAAATCCCCAAAAAATGATTAAAGGCACCAAGATCTGTCATATAAAACTCCATGTGTAGAGAGAAAATAATCTTTGAAGCAAAGCTGTAGAAGAAGCTATGAGAACAATATCATCCACATAAATCGATAAATATGTTATGTCGGTACCACATCTGTAAATAAATAAAGAGGAATCGCATCTACTATAAGAAAATCCAACTCGGGTCGCATAAGCAGCAAATCAATGAAACCAAGCATGAGGGGCTTGTTTTAACCCATATAAAGACCTCTGAAGGCGACATACATGATGAGGATACCGAGGATCTACAAAACCCGGTGGTTGATGCATATACACAGTCTCTAATAAGTCACCATTAAGAAAAGCGTTCTTAACGTCCAACTGATGAATATGCCAATATCTGGTCAACGCAAGACTAAAAACAGTACGAATGGTGGCGGGCTTGACAACCGTGCTAAAATTCTCATCACAATCAATGCCAAGTTGTTGACTACTATCGTTTGCAACCAGTCAGGCTTTATACCGACTCAGTAAACCATCAGCATGAAATTTATGCCAAAACAACCATAAACACCAAACAATATTGGCACCAGAAGGTCTTGGAACGAGAACCCAAGTACCATTTTTAATTAAAGCATTATATTCATCATACATAGCATTCCGCCAATGCGGATCAGATAAAGCAAGAGACGGGGATTTTGGTACATAAGAGATATGAGAAACATGAAGGTTTGGACGTTGAGTGATCTTATGTGTTCCATCTTGAGTTCGAGTGACCATAGGGTGAGTTTGGGTTGGTGGATTACTGGTGACGGGTTGAGAGGTGGTTTGGGTTTGGGTTTGGGTTGAAACTGAGGTAGTAGATTCGGTTTGGGTTTGGGGCATAGGTATTGTACTAGATACAGGTTGAGTTTGGGTCACGGGTGGTGTTTGGTGATGGGTGGATTGGGCCAAAGTGAGTGGAGAAAAACTAGGGGGTGGGCCACTTGACCGGTTTGGGCTAGAGTTATGGTGGGTATGGGTTGGTGTTTGAGGTGTTGGTGGGTCAACAGTGGGTATTAGTGGTGGAGTATTATGTGCAGGAGTATGTAGTACATGACGAGTAATAGGTGAGGGAGATATGTCAAGGAAGCTGTATAAGGAGGAAGGGGTAATGGATCCATAAGGAAATTGACGTTCGTAAAAAGGTTACATGTCTAGAGAGAATGATTTTGTTTGTGGTTAGGTCAAAACATCTATATCCTTGGTGATAGGCTGGGTAGCCTAAAAATATACATGGTGTTGCTCGTGGAGCAAGTTTGTGTGGTGAAGATAAATAAGGGTAACATAGACATCCAAAAGTGCGAAGTTTGGAATAGTTAGGTTGTTTGTTGAACAATTTGGTAAGCGATGTCTCATTTTTAATGGCGGTTGAGGGAAGGAGGTTTAGAAGGTAGGCAGCCATGTGAAGTGCCTCGACCCAAAATATGGGCGGAAGGTGGGCTTGAAAAAGCAACGTACGGATCATGTTATTTATAGTATGAATCATACGTTACGATTTTCCATTTTGTTGGGAAGTTTTGGGACAAGAAAATCTCATTTGAATCCCATGTGTAGAGAAAAGGTTGAGAAGTTGGGTATTATCAAACTCACCACCATGATCACATTAAAAACCACGAATGTCACATTTAAATTGATTTTGAACATAAGAACGAAAGTGTACAAACTTAGCAAAAACATCTGATTTAATCCGAAGAGGATAAATCAATAGATAATGAGAAAAATGATCAAGAAAAATGACATAATACTTAAAACCACCCGTACTAACAATAGGAGATGTCCAAATATCCGAATGAATAATCTCAAAACAACTAGAAACAATTGAAGTCGAACTAGAAAAAGGAAGTTTGACATGTTTGCCAAGCTGACAAGCATGACAAACATGAGGAGACTTCTCCTTATTACAAGAAATAAAATTACGAGAACTAAGAGAACGTAACACGCATCACCTGGGTGACCGAGGCATTGGTGCCACGTAGAAGGACTTAGAGACATCAAAGCACTTGGAAGAGACGACGGCATGGTTACCAGATAAAGATCACCTGAGCTGTCACATCTGAGGAGGATATGACGAGTCAAGAAATCCTTTACGGAGAAACCAAAAGCATCAAATTCAATTGTACAATTATTGTCCCGCGTAAACTGAGGAACGGATATAAGATTTTAATAATATTAGGAGTGACTAGAACATTATGAAGATGTAAAGGGCGTTGAAGAGTGGGAAGAATGCTATGGCCGGTGTTCATGACGGGTATAGTTTTACCGTCACCAACACGTACAGATGGATATAAGCAAGAATTAAAAACATTACTCAAATTGTTAAAATTGGAATTAAGATGTGAAGACGCACCTGTATCCATATTCCAGGCTGGATCTTGAACGCAAAATACATTCGATAATAAAGTCCCTCGTGTCGGGATATACGCGGGAGCCTTAGGGGTATAACTCATGTTTATTATTCTATTCATTATGAATAAAACCAATTCAACAATGATGCTCTTCACGTCAAACAAGCACTTGATCCAAGGAAAATGAGTAGTGACAAAATAGCAAGAATTAAATATTGAATCTTACTGCTTTGTTAATCATACGTGGAAGCAAATAAATTGTTGGTCAAATATTCCAACAAGAAGAAAAGAAACGTGATTGGTGTTGTCACCGATTAGTCAGGAACAATAGTAGGCAGCGAAAGAAGAGAAAAATGTATTTAGGGTTTTGCTCTGATTACCATGTTAGAGTGGTAAATTCCTTGTATTATTCAATAAAGGGATTACAATATATAGGCAACAATAAAAGGATCTGGAAGTAACATAAATGGGCTAAAGCCTAATCATAATAGGCCAAAATATATCAACTAACAATGTTGGAGCTTATATTATAAGTCGAAAGCTAAAGCTTATATTCTTATAAAATTGTTTAGTGAATTAGTTGGAGCTGAAACTTATTAATGTAAAATCACACGTAAATACATCAATTTAAATTCACATATATTTCCAGCTTTTACATAATAATTAAACTAAGTCAAAAAGTCAACATGGGGCCGGCCTAAGGAGGGTAAAAGGGATGGACTAATTGTGTCAAGATTATGTAGCTTTTTCTCAAAGCTATGTAACCATAATCCTAACACTATATAAGGAGGACCCTAGTTTCCCATTCATTCATCCCATCTTCTCTTTCTCTCTTCCTTTAGTCGATCCAAGAAAACCCCCCGAAAGGGATTTCGAGTGTCGATCTTCTTTAGTATATCGCATACTTGGTATTCGGTAATCGTTAGTTGGTGAACTAGCATTCGGGTAATATTGGTAGATGTGTAGTGTGGATACACGTAGAGGTTGCCTACTTTAGTAACTCGGGTTGAAGTTTCGTGATTCTCGTTTAAGCTTCGTTTCTTCATTAGCTTAATTGCTAAAAGGTACGCGGTTTCCTTTTATTATTTATGTTAATTATATATGCTATATGTGTTTATTTCCGCTGTGTAGCTCGTATAATATTATGTGCAGGGCCGTCTCGTGGATTTCGGTGGCCTTGTACCATGACTATACGGAGACCCTACTAAATACCAAAGTAAACGTAAAAACAAATATATTCATTGATAACGCGTAAAAAGTATTACTAATATTCCAAAACATTGAAACAACGATAACAAAAGAAACATTTAACCGAGTTACAAGCATCAAAATTTACTATTTAAATAGTGCGATTCTTCTAACATTCTTAGAAGCAAAGTTTTTGATTAGATCGTCATAGTTAACACTCTCCAATATGTCATTTTCAATTGCTATCAGTGCTAATCCATTTAGCCTTTCTTGTGACATTGTTGACCGTAAGTATGACTTTAACAATTTTAGTTTTGAGAAGCTTCTTTCTGCAGATGCCACTGTTACTGGGATAGTAAACAATACTCTATATGCAATTATTGCATTAGGATAACAATCATCCTGTTTTAGAAAATTTAGGACATCAAGGGGCTTCATATTCACGGTTGGCAAGTAATTATCAAGTGACCTTAACTCCACATAAAGTTCCTTTGCATCAATATTAGATCGATCACCATTCTTGAGTGCGGCTTCAAGACGACTACAACATGACTTAAGACGGTCGTCATCATAGAGCTTAAACTTGTCACAGGTAAATAAGAAACCAAACATATCTTCATAATCTCGATACTGTTCGAACCTTGTTGTAAGAGAAGCAATTACCTAATCAATAATGTACAAGAAATAATTAACCTTAAATGATTCCTCGGCAGATAGTATAACATCTTGTTCAACAGAATCCTCGTCAAATTTTCTCTTTCTACGAATAACACACTTTTGAATGAACATTGGACCGATATCCATTTTGATGGCAATTTGCTTAGCAACATCAATCACATTAGAAAACCCAGTGACTCTAAAATCATTGAAGAAAGATATTAGATCTTGCACTTCTGTCATAGCAACATTGATTAGCATATCATCAAATTGTAATTTTTTGCTAACTAAATTTAGCCTCTGTAAGATTTCAAACCAAATTACTACTGCTACTATAAACTCAAAATCACCAAGCTCATTAGCTGCTAGAGATTTTGCTTGACTTTGGATTACAGAATCGTTATCTTTCTCTGAAACTTGAATCAAAGCTTCTCGTATGTCTGAAAGTTGAAATTTGATAGCTTTGACACATTCAACACGACTCTCCCAACGAGTCATAGACAATGACTTAAGAGTCAAACCTTTCACATTATCTTTGAGAACTTGCCACCTCTTAGAAGAATTAGCAAATATTGTGTAGATGCGTTGTATGATTGCAAAAAAAATCTTTAGCTTTCGTACAAGTATTAGCCATATCCCATAATGTAAGATTAAGGCTATGGCAACCATAAGGAGTATAAAATGCTCTTGGATTTATATCTAAATATTTCTTTTGTACTCCACGATGTTTCCCTTTCATATTTGATCCATTATCATAGCCTTGACCACGCACATCATCAATATTAAGATCAAGAGCCTTCAATTCAGCTTGTGTAACATCAAATAATCCTTGACCAGTGGTATCATCAACATTTAGAAAACCTAAAAAGGATTCCTCAACACTAACACACGTGGAGGATACATTCACATATCTTAATATCAGAGACATTTGTTCTTGGTGACTAGTATCAGGGGTGCAATCAAGTATCATAGAGAAATATTTTGCTTGCTTTATTTTCTCAATAATTGTCGACCTAATTTCACGCGCAAGTAACTGTATCAGCTCATTTTGGATGTTGTGGACTAGATAATGAACATGAACCTCTTCACTCGTGATGCGTCACACATGCTCCTTGATAAACGGGTCAAACACTTCCAACATTTCAATCAAACCCAAAAAATTCCCATTGTTGTTTTGATGTAACATCTCATTTGAACCACAAAATGCTAAATTATGTTTGGCTAGAAATATCACAATGCATATAATTCTTAAGATAACATTTTTCCAATGATCTCTCTCCTTTTCAAATTGCTTTTGCTCCACTTTATCAATCGTTTCATTCTTTTTTAATCTTCGACGCATCTCAAACCATTTAGCCATATTATTTATATGTTCAAAGCTAACTTCATGTTCTTTTAGTATAGTACCTAGATGTTGCCAATCTCTATAACCCTCATTAGCAAGATGACCTTTTGCAATCCCTTTTCTATGTATTTTGCAACAAAAACAAAAAACTTTGTCAAGCTCTTTTGAATATACCAACCATTCTCTATCACACTTCTCATTATTGGGTAAAACTCTAGTATAAAAAGCAGATGAAAATCGTCTTGAATTTTTATCTTTAGGACCTTTGTCGATAGACCTATCTCTTTTAGGACCCTCTGCCACTAAAACTTTAATCATGTCAGAATTAAGGTAATCCCGGTTTTGTGGATCAAATATATCCACATGATCAACATTGACACTAGCATCCCGATCCTCAACATGATCATCATGATCGTGTTCATTAGCACTAACATTAGCATTAACATCATCAACATCATTAACTTCAACATCATCATTATGATCAATATTATCAGTCTCCATATTGTCAACACTAATATCGTCGGCACTCTCATCGTTACTACTATCACTATCGCCATTGTTAGTATCTAGATTCTTGTTGGTAACATCTGGCCTTATTTTAACGTATCTATGCATAGACCCAAATTCTTTCTTATTAGACTCTTTCGTTTTTTTCTTTAAACGCTTTGAGTGTCCAGATGCGTGTTTTCTCAATCTAGGTGGCATGATTTCTAAAACACATCGAAAGAATAACAAAAAATATCTAATTAGTACTTATAATGCTACTTTATATTACGGAGTACATAGTAGTAAAACATAACATCTAATATTATATACAAAACTAGATTAAAAAAATGTATAGCTAATCTAATTAATAAGCATCTAAAAAATTATTGTAACAATTAAAGCTTAAAACATAAAAACTTAAAAGTTCTACTCTAGAAAGTGGGAATCACAAAAAAAATTAAAACAATAAATTTGAAGATTACCTGGTCGATTAATATAGAATCGAATCGATTATTGTCTTATTGAAACTCGAAAGTAACAGCCGCAACGCAAGATTCTTTACCTCCTAATAGTTAGAGCAGTTTTTTTAATCTAATGAGACACACGTTTTTTTTATACACATAATATATTGAGTTTTAATGTGCCTTAGCCCTTATTGGCCCTACCAAAAATATTGTTAGATTTGTAATTGAACTCAATGTCTTATACGGCAAGATTTCATATGGCCCTAACTCAATTTTTATTAACACAATAATAAAAATAATAATATAGTACATATATATATATAGTCAACGATTTCTGAAATTTTGTGGCCCTGGTTTCGAGGAGGCCCTGTGCCATTGTGCCTATGTAATATTAAGTTATTAGATAACTAATTCCAGCAGTGGCATCACGAGCCGCTCATATAACTATATGATTACATAAAAAACGTGTAAAAATGCTTAAAAACGCATATCTGTTATATTTTTCTTACTTTTTATGTGTGACCCCTTAGGGTTTTATTTTTGAGAAAATAAAGACTCCTAAGAGTCACTTAAAATCTGGAAATATTAATATGGTTCGTGTTTTTACATGCTTATACACGCTTATTATGTTGCTTGGCTTATAATTCGCGTTTATTAACTTATTGTTGCTTATTTATTTATTGTTAACCATGTGTTTACGTGCATGTAAATCATGGTTCATTAAGCTTAATATGTCTATATGCATATTGTTAATGTGGTATATTTATTTGATGCATAAAACCTTAATACCTCTTGAATTTGCGTAAGTGATTGATTGTTTTTTAGTGCTGAATGCTTGACCTTCGTCCATTAAAAACTGATTTTCCGACAAACACAGTAAGGAATTGGATCACGAAATGTTTTTTTGGAATTTAAAAATCCATTAGCTAAAACTTTTCTGTTTAGTGCAAAGAGCGAGGAAGAATTTTTCCTTGCCTGCTCGTGGTCCGAAGTCGGAAATTCTGCTCAATCAGCTTTTGTAGTTTTCTTGTTTACATCAAGTATAGTGACCTTTGCAATCGAGTAATCGATGTATGTGTACCACATATTCTGGGATGATTCCGACAACATGTTGGGGGTCTTATTTTGGTGTTTGATTGCGTATATTGGTTGTTTTATGTGCATTAAATGTTTACGTGTTTTAGTATGATTAATTGTTCGAATTGGTTTTCCTTATTTAAAAATGTGGCGTTCTTTTTATATATATGCAAAAATGATTTTCAAAAATTAATATGGACTAAAACCACTTGTTTTATATATATATATATATATATATATATATATATATATATATATATATATATATATATATACACACACACACACACACACTTTGCTAGATCATGTTGCGATATATATGTGAAATTGTTATTTCTTGCAACGTTCTACAACGCATGGGTTTAGTGGTTACCGAAAAGGATCCCGCGACGGAACCACGTAAGAATAAACATTTTTATGTTAACGATTTAACAATATTTGTAGTATGTCGTAATTTTATTGATGATGGAATAAATCCCTTGTTGGTATCTATCTAGGGTTTGATTATTTTTCATGGGGATAAAACCTTATCCGTAGTAATATAATTACTTATACTTATATATTGTAAATTAAATGTGTTAATCCTAATTTTATAGATCACTTGTGGATTATAAAATATAACGAATATTTTTAATACATAGAAATTAAAACAAAGATGAAAATGTTCTTAAAATGTTAGTGTTACAAGTATGTATGCATGTGATGACATCAAATAACGCCACTTTTATAGCATCATTTATCCCATGTTTATTACCCATTTTGTATAATTATGGCACGAATTGGTACTTAATCGTTTATATTTGTTATTTGCAATCATTATCGAGCATTTGGCAAAAGATAAAGAAAAGGACGTGTTTTAAAGCATAAACGAAGAGTTTGAGAAAGTCGACTGATTCTGACATCAATATGCCGTATCATTCTAGAACAATACACAATATTTAAAGACTTTGAAGAACTAAAGACCAATGCCTGACTTTGAAGAATACGCCGTATCCAAATCAGTAGATACACCGTATATGATACTTTGGTCAACTATCAAGAAAAGCATGTTTACAGATTGGTCAATACTTCGTATTGGTCAATACTCTGTATCCGAAGACCCAATACTCCGTATTGGTCAATACTCCATATCCAAAAATCCAATACGCCGTATTGAAGGCAGCTTTAGAAAATTCTGGGATATATTATTCGTGGATCCCATTGAACTTTTCAATACGCCGTATCGACCAATTTTCAGAGTCTATAAATACCAAATCCTAAATACGATTTTAGGTATGCTTTTAACCACCAAGTCCGATTTTTAGAAGATCTAAAAAGCCAAGAAGGCCCTGCAAAGTGGTTCAATCAATGGGAAAACTCTTGTAATCTCTACACTCTACTATACGCGTTCAGATAGCATTATGTTTAATCGTTCATCTATGGAATACACCTAACCTCATGTTTCCATATGTAGTTAAGTGGGCGTGAACTACTAGTATATGAATTTCCATTAAGTTGTAAGTTGGTAAAACCTCCATGAGCTAAGACTCAATATAACCACCAATATAGCTTCCTAGATAGATTATAATCAACGGTGTGAGCTTTATGCGGGTTTAGGTTAATTGTGACGGGATTAACTAGCGACAAACCTCAAGTCTAGGGAGAAGATCCACCTAACTTTGGAATGATATACCACCAACGAATTAATACAATCATTGCACGAATAGACAATCAAGGTATATTATTAGATTAAACTGGCTAATACGTTTTCCTCACATTTGACCGCTTCCCAATATTTTGTTAATCACTTGTGTGCGTTATTTGTCATCACCTTAGGATAATTAGAACTAAACTTGTGCCAGTCTCTCAGGCTGAACCCCCCCCCCCCTTTGCGTTAGTTTAGGTTTAATTAGAATAATTAGGTTAGATTAGTACTAAACCTAGATAAATAAAATACCAGTAGAATTAAGAGTTAACTTCCACTCTTAGTGATTGACACCCTACTTACCAACGAAGCTGATCGGGTACACTGCCCGTTAGTGTTGTTTTTAGGTATAGTCGGCAAAATATAAATGTAAAACTTAAATAAAATACCTACACTCAACGACACATCAAGTTTTTGGCGCCGCTGCCGGAGAGTATGATTGTTTAATTTCTTGTTTTTATTGGTATTTTTAATATAAATTTAGTTTTGTTTTTCTACTGTCTGCTGTTATTTTCTGAATCGTATACTGAATACGACATATTCATTTTCTTTTGATTACGGCGTGTTCGACATCAAACATCGATACGGCGTATCCAATTTACTGAATACGGCGTATCGATTGTCTGATACAACAACAGTTTTAGTTAGCTTTCTAGTTTAGTTTTCTAGAATAGTTTTACTTCGAATTATGTCTTTTTTTCAGGTACCGTTTTCAGGGTGCCTCCTTACCCGTTCAATTACCCTATAAGGAGGTTAACTATGGAAGAAATATTGGCTAAATTCATTGATGAAGGTAAACGCGAACATGACGAGATGGAAATATTCATTAGAGAATTTAGAACCACCAATGAGCTTTTATTAAAAAGACCAAACCAGCTTATTGAGTGAGCTAAAAATCAAGGTAAACTAATTGTCAAAGGGTATGAATAATATTTTGATTCCAAAAAATGAAGTCAAATGAGTGACAACTAGGGGAGGAAAGATGACGTCTGAAGCCACCCCTAGTAAGGAAATCAATGAAACTGGAATCAACAAGAACGAACCTCCCAGATTCGAACAGGATATGCAAGAAAAGCCGCATGATGTTGGTATGAAAAAAAAATCTTCGAGTATTCCTAAAAGAACCACTCAACCATTGGTGAAACCATAACAATCATTTAATCCTTTCCCAAACCGGGTGAGAAAGGGAAAAGAAGAAGCACAACAATAAAAATTTTTGGAAAATCTAAAACAACTCCATATTAATATTTTGTTTAACGAATAAATCCAAACAGAAGAAGCGTGTACGGTGACAATGAATGAAAGGTGCTCAGCTGTCTTGCTCAACAAACTGCCATCAAAAGAAAAAGACACAGGGAGTTTCACTATCCCTTGTCAAGTTAGTCATTTGCAAATTAATAATGCTTTGGCAGATCTAGGAGCTAGTATAAGTTTAATGCCCTATACGATGTATGAAAATTTAGGTTTAGGGGAACCAAAACCAACTCGAATGAGCTTAAAACTAGCAGATAGGTCAATTCAATATCCAAGGGGAATAGTCGAAAATGTGCTTATTAAGGTAGATAAATTTGTCCTCCTCATTGATTTTGTTATCTTAGATATGCCGAAAGACTCTAGAATTTCGATAATATTAGGGAGACCTTTTTTGGCCAATGCACGTGCCATGATCGATGTGTTTAACAAAAAGATAACGCTTAGGGTAGGAGATGATGAGGTGATCTTTGATATGGACCAATCAACAAAAAAGCCTCCTACCAAGGATGATGAATGCCATGGCATTGATGACTTAGATGACACTGTCAACATAGAAACTCAGGAATTGTTAGAGAATGATCAGTTAGATCCATTTTTTACTTAAGGTCCTGTAAAAATCGATTAATCAATCAGACCTAGAGAGCTGTAATTCCATAGGAGATGAGTTTGATAACAATTATGATATTGATTTGTCAATATGGCGTATCGACCCAGTCAATACGCCGTATTTTGAAGCATAAAAAACCAAGGGAACTGATAGAGTCAAGAATAAGCATCTTTATTCAGCTAGCGCTAATGAGATTGATGAATAGAAACTTGAGCTGGGAGATTTTCCTTCCCACTTAGAATATGCATATCTACATGGTAATAAATCTTTTCCTATAATTATCTTGTCTAAACTATCCGAGGAGGAGAAAATATCACTTTTGCAGGTATTGGAAAAACGTAAGGGAGCATAAGACTTGGCCGCAAATCACTTATCTAGGTTAGATAATCCGCATATGGAGGTGTTAACTGAGAAGGAAATTGCTAATGAATTCCCCGACAAGCATTTAGTGTTGCTAAAATCCAAGTTTAATGACGATGAGCCATGGTATGCAGATTTCGTTAATTATATTGTTGGAAAGGTTGTTCCACCAAATTGGACATTCAAAAAAAGAAAGAGGTTTTTTTGCAAGTCAAGACTTACTTCTGGGAAGAACCTTATGCATTTAAACTGTGTGCGGATAATATAATAAGAAGATGTGTGGCCGGAAGTGAAACCCTTGAAACTCTGGCACAATGTCATTCGGGACCTACTGTGGATATCATAGTGCTTTAGTTACCGCAAAGAAGGTTTACGAGTCTGAATTTTATTGGCCTAGTGTCTTTAAAGATGCTAATGAGTACATAAGACTATGTGATGCATGTCAAAGATCGGGGAACATATCTTCAAGGAACGAAATGCCTTAAAATAACATTCAGGTGTGTGAAGTCTTTGATGTTTGGGGATTAGATTTTATAGGGCCATTTCCCAAATCTAGAGGTTATAAATACATATTAGTAGCTGTCGATTATGTGTCCAAATGGGTCGAAGCTTAAGCATTACCTACGAATGATGCGCGTGTAGTGGTCAAGTTTTTAAGAGGGTTATTTTCTAGGTTTAGAGTTCCTAAAGCTTTGATTAGTGATAGAGGGACACATTTTTGTAATTCCCAATTTGATAAAGCTTTACAAAAATATGGTGTGACTCAAAAATTATCCACGACATATCACCCTCAATCTAATGGACAAACTAAAGTTACTAACAAGGCTATTAAGCATATCCTAAAGAGATCAGTGGGGTACAATCCTAAAGATTGGTCAGAAAAACTTAACGATGCATTGTAGGCATTTAGGACGGCCTACAAAACATTCACAGGGTGTACACCTTTCAGACTAGTTTATGGGAAAGCATGCCATGTACCTGTAGAGATCGAGCATAAGGCACATTAGGCATTGAAACAATGTAATATAGATTTAACGCTTGCTAGCAAAAGTCGTCTTATGCAGCTTAATGAGTCAGCCGAATTGAGAGATGGCGCTTATGAGAATACTAGAATTTACAAAGAACAAACCAAGAAATGGCATGATTCTAGACTTCGTGGTGATAAAGATTTTAAGGTAGGCGACAAAGTGCTACTTTATAATTCTCGTCTGAAGATGTACCCTGGAAAACTTAAGTCGAAATGGAGCGGTCCAAACATTGTTAAAACGGTATATCCATATGGGGCTGTAGAAATCATTGACAGGAACGGGCTTAACTTGAAAGTTATGGACAACGATTGAAGAAATATTACGAAGGTAACATTGACAAAGAGGATGATGAAGTTATAGATTTCGAGAATGGTGTAACGTGAGGCTGAAGGGAGTCTAACTTAAAGACTCTCAAAAAAACAAAAGTGCTTGCCGGAAGACAACCCGGAGTGTAATTTATTTTATCGAGTCTGTCTTCCCAGACATCAATACGGCGTATCCAACCCCACCCATACGACGTATTGAATGTCTGGACGTTATCAGTCTTTTATTTTTCTTCATTAAAAACTTTATTGTCAGATTTGTCTATACGATGTATTCATTATATGATACGGCGTATTTGACAATCTGACCCGTACTTCAGATACTTTTTACAGGTTCCTATACGACGTATCCTGGTTTTTAGTATACGGCGTATCAACTTCCTGTATTTGTTTTTTATTTTATAACCGTAGAATACCGAGATGGAATTGCATTGTTTTTCTTATATCTTATACAGGACCTACTGAATGAAGAAAATGATTTTGGTGGAGTATTTATAATCTGAACTTCAATGTGTTGTAGTCATGCTGGCATCCAGACCCGCATTTACAACACACATTCTTGCTCGTAAAACGCAACATGAAGGATCATACCGAGCAAATCCTAGGGGAGTTTCTCGTTCTAATTCTTTTAATTTTCCATTTTTAATGTTATATTTATACAACGAGGGCGTTTTATACTTTAAATAGGGGTAGGAGAATTAGAATGCTTACTTGTCCTATTTTTTACAATAAAATGCTTAAATTATGCCTAAATCTAAAAAAAATTCAAGCATAATTTTGTGAAATTATTAGTTACATAACCCGCACACATAATCCTTATTAAATATTGTAAGAATTTAGCCTTATCCGTTTCCAAATGTTTACCCAAATTCCATAAAATTATGAGTATGTCGGTGATGTTGTAGACTTTAGAACTTGGCTTGGTATATCTATTCGAGACCACAATAATAATTACTATTTTAAATAGATGGAGTGACATTTTCTAAACTGGTAAATTTTTAGGATTACACCCAAAAAGCCTATACATGTTGTAATATTAACTAACTACACTGGTTAGTTAACCCCCGTATAAACCCTTTGTTTACTCTCACTTTTAGAGTACGATACCCCCAGAAAAACCTGCCGAGCCATTCCATTCTTTTTCTTACACCAAAAATTTGTTTCGTTATACCTTTACACCTTAGCCTACCCTATTAGATTAAGTCCTTAATCAGTTGCTAGTTGTTTTTGTGTAAAGTATTGTATTTCCTGTGTCGCAGTACAAAAAATCTTTATATTTGGTTAGGTCAAAAAAATTGCACAATGCAATTGGGTACGTATGTGAAATTTCTATCTATGATTATGTCAGGAAGATTGAACAATGCAATGGGAATGTGAAAGTAGTGTATATTTTTAAATCTTAATTCTTTGAAGTGTGTTTTACTACTTTCACAAATTATTATTTACATCCGAAGTATGAAGAAGTATAGATAAATTATCCAAATTAATTGTGATCGTGAAGATGGTGATATTACACCGAAAATTCTTAGTGTATATATGATGAAAAAAATCGAAAAAGTGAAAAATACAAAAAAAGTTATTTTGTAAAGTATTGTTGTATGTTGGTCGAAATAAACCAACCATGTATTTCTTGAAAAAAATGGTCGATATCACCACTAATGTTGTAAAGTATGTATAGTATGTATGAATGGGAGTTGACCGTTACGAGAATGCCAACTAAGGTTGGTTTTGTTGATCTAAGATCAAGATGTTTGTGTATATATTTCAGTGTCTTTATAATGGGAACGGTCGAGAAAGTTACTAGCAACACTATGCCTTATTTGTTTGGACTTAGTCTATTTTGTTTTATTGTTTTTATTTAACTACAATTGCTTTCCCATTCCTAATCCATATCATTGGGTCTTACTCGAATGAGGAGGCGAGCAATCACATACATCTATTCCCTCGTTACGGCTATGTACGTGTGATTTTGTCTGCCTTGTTGGTTTATTACTTTGGTGAAAGGATTAGAAGATCCCTACCCTATATCACTCTTCGTCCTAACCCTTGGTTTTACTCGAGTGGGGGAATTGAATGCAATCATGTATGTCTATTCCATTGTTATGGATGTGTATATATGGTTTGTCTCCCCTGCTGGTTTATGACTTTTGGTAAAGTCTACTAGTCTTATTCTTTATCTTATTCGAGTTAAGGATTGAATGCAACCATGTGTGTCTATTTATTCGTTATGGATATGTATGTGTGGTTTGTCGCCTTTTCTGGAATATTGATATCGATAGAGATTAAAAAGAGTGGTCAAACCCTTAAACCTTTTAAAACCCAATTTACCTTTTGAAGACTTGTCACTCCCTAGCCTTAGTGGTGGAGATGTGTATCCTTTCCAAGCCTATAATAGAATACTCATCACGACCGAGCAATTGAGCGAATTAGTTAAATGATACAACATAGATTAGTTGAGCGAATTGAGAGTTTTCATTTTTCCTATTTTCCTGAGGTGCTTGGTTGTGTACTAATAAATTGAACGGATAAATGCTTAAAGGAAAAATCCTTGACTACGGCTGGGATACATTTTCATAAATTTTCTAAAGTCTACTTGAGGACAAGTAGGATTCAAGTGGGAGGATATTTGATGACATCAAATAACGTCACTTTTATAGCATCATTTATCCCATGTTTATTACCCATTTTGTATAATGATTGCAGGAATTGGTACTTAATCGTTTATATTTGTTATTTGCAATAATTATCGAGCATTTGGAAAAAGATGGAGAAAAGGACGTGTTTTGAAGCAAAAATGAAGAGTTTGAGAAAGTCGACTGATTCTGACATCAATACGCCGTATCATTCTAGAAGAATATGCAGTATTTAAAGACTTTGAAGAACTCAAGACCATTGCCTGACTTTGAAGAATACGCCGTATCCACATCGGTAGATACACCGTATATGATACTTTGGCCAATTATCAAGAAAAGCACGTTTACAGCAAATACTCTGTATCCAAAACCTCAATACTCCGTATCCAAAACCTCAATACTCCGTATTGGTCAATACTCCGTATCTAAAGACCCAATACTCCGTATTTGTCAATACTCCATATCCGAAGATCCAATACTCTGTATTGGTCAATACTCCGTATCTGAAGACCCAATACTCCGTATCCGAAGACCCAATACTCCGTATCTAAAAATCTAATACGCCATATTAAAGGCAGCTCAAGAAAATTCTGGAATATTTAATTCGTGGAGCCCACGCCAAGTAACTCCAATACGACGTATTGAACTTTTCAATACGCCGTAATGACCAATTTTTAGAGTCTATAAATTCCAAACCCTAAATACGATTTTAGGTATGCTTTTAACCACCAAGTCTGATTTTTAGAAGCTCTAAGAAGCCAAGAAGGCCCTACAAAGTGGTCCAATTATTGGGAAAAATCTTGTAATCTCTACACTCCACTATACGCGTTCGGTTAGCATTATGTTTAATCGTTCATCTATGATTTTGTGTATTGTTACAATGACTATCGGCTAATACCTTTAGGTATTAGCCATGTTTATGATAATTTAATGTTTTGATTTGTCTTTATATAGATTGTTCCTTATTCATTGCATGTTGATTATGTTTATCATTTCATACCCATTTATGTGCTTAATTATGTGTTTTACATATCATTCAAGTGGGTCTAGTCCTACATATTTAATGCGTAGCAACTTCAGTGTTGTTTGGGCGTAGGCTAAGAGTCCAAGATAGAAACATATAACGCTTATTCATATAGCTAAAATAATAGGATCACCAATAGAAATCCCTGTTTCGATATATGGTTAAGTGGATAGGTAGACCAAGCCGGTGACTTAGGACTACACCTAACGTCCTGTTTCCATATGTAGTTAAGTGGGCGTTGATTACTAGTATATGAATTTCTGTTAAGTAGTAAGTTGGTCAAGCCTCCATGAGCTAGGATTCAATATAACCACCAATATAGCTTCCTAGATAGATTATAATCAATGATGTGAGCATTTAGTTCTCGGGTTTAATAGGTTATTTGTGACAGGATGAAACTTGCGACAAACTCGAGTCTAGGGAGAAGATCCACCTAACTTTTGGAATGATTTTACCATCAACGAATTTACTCAATCATGCACGAATAGAAAATCAGGCATGTTATTGATTCTAAACTTGTAATATGCTGTTCCTACATTGATCGCTTTTTAATCTTTTATTAATCACTTGTGTGCGTTATTTGTCATCACCTTAGGATAATTAGAACTAAACTTTTGCCAGTCTCTCAGGCTGAAACCCCCCCCCCCCCCTTTGCGTTAGTATAAGTTTAATTAGATTTAATTATAATAATTAGGTTAGATTAGTACTAAACCTAGATAAAGAAATAACCAGTAGAATTAAGAGTTAACTTCCACTTTTAGTGATCGACACCCTACTTACCAACGAAGCTACATGTGATCGGGTACACTGTCTGTTGGTGTTGTTTTTAGGTATAGTCGGCAAAATATAAACGTAAAACTTTATAAATAAAATACCTACACTCAACGACACATCAACATGCTTCCTTGAACACAAATTTTTGGTACACTTGTTTTATTAAGATATTTATACCCTTTCTAACTAAGTCATTTGCCACCTAATTTGGGAGAACACTTGCATATTGTTTTTACACTCCTTGAGAAGTAAGTGAATTACAAATCTCAAGGTGTTTTATTCACTAAGCATGAGACCTAGTGTGATTTTTAACCCGAGGCATACGATGGGGAAAAACATGCCAACTTAACAATGTTATTCTGGATAATATTGTCTTGATCTTGACATTATAATTTTGGATTATGATGCCTTGGGCCTCATACGGACTAAGAGTTGCACATGTAGGAAATTATCACCCATTGATTACCTTTTGAGTTCACCATTGTTAGCAGATCAACTAATGTGATGGTGGAATTTCAAGATGGATCTTAGACGCTTGTTAAAATTAATTATTATTTATATAAACATAGGTATTTATTTTTTTTAAAGATTAATTATCGAAAATACTAAAAAAATAAACTTTGCAAGTTCTTTTAATGTATTAATGCAACGTTTACCGTAAAAAATGTTTGTTCGTTACTTTTGAAAGATAAACCGTGTCTATTTTCCTTGGGAAAAGGAGACTAAAACCTATACATTTTACTTGCAAAAAAGTTATAATAGGAAAGATAGAATTATCCTAAATTCTAATCAAACTCATAGCATACTTACATATTAAGTTAATTGAACTTCTTATTCTTTCAAGATGGCTTCAATACCCTTATTCGGTTTTGAAATCTTTGAATCATGATAAGAAACTTGGATAACTAGAGAACCTGTGTCTATAGCTACCAAATAAAATATCTCATTGTAATCAATACATATTTATGAGGTTTGATTGAAAGACGGAAATATCATCACAAAACTAGAAAAGGCGATAACTAGAGAACTCAGTTTTATAGTTGTTTCCTTAACCCAGTAAAAGGTGCTAGACACCCTTATGGAAAAGTAGGTGGATAAAAGAGGAATTGCATGCGAATACACAAGTTAATAAATAGCTTAGATGGCTAGTCCGTCATCTATAGAACTTGAACACACTACCTTGGATATCTAAGTACTTGCTTACGGGTACAAGCGACTTACATTAGCAATAATGTGTAGCCATTCAAGAAATGGAAAGATGAATAAATTGCTATTCACTTTTACTAGTAAACGAACACTCACAATGTTGTCAGATCTAGTGGGAGTGATAACGCCCAAATTATACATGTTTTATATGGTGTTATTTGTATATATTTTATCATTTCTCGTGAACTTTCGATACTTAATAGCCTAAAATTGCTTGCATCTTCACTAGAAGACATCCCGAGGTTCGATACAACGAAATCAAACACTTACACATTAAAGAACGCATCATTCAAGAAAAGATCAACAATCAAGCTCTATGTGCCAAAAGTACGCCGTACTTGCCTTTTGTGCGCCTCACTTCCCTTCAGGTCAAAGACAGTCAACATTGCATTAACTCAACAAGTACGCCGCACATTCTTTTGTGTGTGCCGCACTTCCTATCTGATATGAAGCATTTATGAAGACTTTAATGCTACTGCATTTACACCCTAAGTACGCCGGACATATTCTCTTGTGCGCCGCACTTTCTCTATAAACATTTAATGCTAGTGCATTTAATCACCATGTGGGCCGCACAATCTTTTGTGTATACCGCACTTTTCACCCAAAATCAACCTATAAATAGAGGACGAATTTTCACTCTCAAATCATTCCTCTCATCCATAAAACCATATCCTATACACACATACTTCAATCCTCCTATCATCATCCATAAAAACACCAAAAACACCACTTCCTTTGAAGAATAAAGATCTAACGATCAAGAACAAAGACAATTATCAACTTAGTTATTGAAATAATGAAAGTCTAAGTTAAATCTACTTTTGTTATGAACTCTTTAGCCACGAGAGGCTAAATCTCTCATGACTACTCGGTGATGTTATGATAATGAATAAGCATTTGGTATGCCCATGATCCTTTTAATCTCAAGCTTATGTTAAAATCCTATTATATTCTTATCTTGTCCATCTTTGCTTATCAACTTAAATCATATAATCATATCGGTATACCTGTTATGATTTATGTGGTTTTAAAGATTTGTCTATGATCTTTATCGTTTGTGCCAAGAAATCCACTTTCGTAAATTGATAAACAAATAAGCTTTGATATAATAGTAACTGGATTATTTGAGTGACATATTTGGTCTAGTTAACTAAATATAAGTCTTGAGTTAATTAAGTTATTTTGTGAAAACGTTTTCTGACAAGAAATCCTTTTTATAAATTAAGGTTCCACCTCCTAGGTCTAATCATTTCCAATACTTATAAATTATTTAAAACTATCCGAGTAGTCATCTTTATTATCATTGGTAAAACAAAAAATTATTTTCTAGTTAAATTTTATTTTCTTTTTTATTATCTAAACACTACTCAAATCCCTGTTGACGACCTGGTCTTACCTAAAAATATTATTCTATATACGTGGGTTATACTTTTACCCGTGTGTTTCCCTATAATAAAATCGGTATGTTCAGTCATTATAAATTTAAAGCTTTTGAAACACATTAAAGTTTTCAGCGCGACTGCTGGGGATTTTTAAGCTGTTCTGTAGTCAACCCTAGAAAATTACTTTAACTCCCCCACTTTTTCAAAAATCGCCGGACTGTTTTCTGACAAACTGACCCCAAACAATTTCTCTTTTGGATGCATACACGTGCTTCTAATTCTGAAGTTGTTGAACCTTTACCCGTACCTAAACGTACTCTGAATCGAAGACTTCGTTGACGAAACAGAAGAGTTCCATACAGTCAAAGTAACAATCCACCACAAAACCCAATAATTGTCTACCCACCAGTTCTTAACATCAATTACTTCCGTCACTTCCTTGATATTCTTAGAAATTACGATCCAATAGATGGTGAACCAATGTGGGCTGCCGACCATGTTGTCGCTCCAACTCCTGGTTCCGTAATCACTATTCCTGAAACTGCCAACGAATTTGTTATTAAAGGTAACCACTTGACTCTTGTCAAAGGAAACCAATTTGATGGTAGAACCAAAACCGATCCTCATAAAAACATTTATGAATTCCTTGGAATCTGCGATATGTTTAAATACATACCGAAAATGAAGTCGTCCGCCTGATGATGTTTCCCTTATCACTAACTTAAGAAGCAAAAAGGTGGATAGACGAACTCAACGAAGGGACTATCAAAACGTGGGATGAACTCCGAACAACTTTCATTAGCCGATTCTTTCTCCAGCTCTTTTCGATTGACTCCTCGGAGAAATCCGAGCTTTTTCTCAACATGAAAACGAATCTCTAACCGATGCTTGGCTTCGTAAGAAGGAAATGCTTCAAAACTGCCATGGTCACAATCTTTCCAAAGGCAACATTATAAAAATCTTCTATCATGGTCTTAGCGAAATAACCCAAGAAGTTCGGAATGCCGCAGCCGGTGGTATTTTCCTCTATAAAACACCAAATCAAGCTTATCAGCTTCTCGAAGACAATGTCTTACTCAAGCTCGACTGGGCTAAAAATCAAAAAACCAAATCATCTCTTAAGAAAACCGTTGCTTTCGCCGATTAAGGTAGCCGTAATTTTGATGCTGACAAAATTATAGCCCGAATGGATGCCATGACCCTGAAAATGGATGCTCAGTACAAAGAACTCCAATCGAATGCTAAAAAAACATAACCCGATCTTGATGAAGATAACATACCTATGTCTCGAGAAGAAGAAGCCAAATTCATGCAAACCTTTCGTAAGACTCGTTTTTACAATGATTACCGCGACCGAGACTCGAATCGCGATAATTGGCGTTCAAGCGGACAGAATGATTACAACCGAGACAACTACCGATCTAATACTGATGATAAACCGTATGATCTTCAGAAACAATTCAATGATTTCATGAAATCTCAACAATCAACCAACGCTTTTGTCAAAGAAACGTTCATGGATCTCAAAACTCAACTCAAAACAGTAGAAAACAATCATCAAGCTTCAATCTAGAACCTTGAAACTAAGTTCGACAGACTTGCTGACAAGCAATCTGGTCGACCTTCTGGATCTCTTCCAAGTAACACTCAACCAAACCCAAAAGGGCATAACTCCAAAGCCTATCAACCACCGCAATCTCGCAATGAGCATGTAAATGCCGTATTCACAAGAAGTGGTAAATCCTATAACCCACCAGTTAACCCAAATGATCAACGAAACAATTCTGAAACCCCTATCAACTTCGATAGCGATGATGAAGACGAAGAACCTACACCACAACCAAAAACTCAAAATCCAAAACCAGCCAAAGAAACTCCGTTACCCAAACCATACAAACCAAAAATCCCGTATCCTCAACGTCTTAGGAAAGAGAAAATGGAAGCCCAATACGGAAAATTTCTCGACATGATCCGCGCCGTCCGAATCAATGTACCTCTTATCGACGTCTTAGCCGGAATGCCTAACTATGGAAAATTTCTCAAGGAACTAATCAGCAACAAGCACAAAATCGAACAAATTTCTGCCGCTTTCTTAAGCGATGAAAGTTCAGCAATGATCCAAAATAAAGTTCCACCCAAACTTGGAGATCCCGAAAGTTTCCTTATTCCATGTAATTTCAACAAAACCTTTTCCTGCAATGCTTTAGCCGATCTTGGTGCTAGCATTAACCTTATGCCATATTCATTATATGTCAAACTCTCTCTCGAAACTCTTAAACCTAAAAAAATAAGCGTGAGATTAGCCGACAGATCATTCCAATACCCTGTTGGAATAGCTAAAAATATGCTCGTTGAAGTTGGTAAATTCACCTTTCCTACCGATTTCAATATTCTTGAAATGGAAGAAGATAGTAAAGTTCCCCTCATCTTGGGACGACAATTTCTTCTATAAACCCAAAATTTGAATTTCATTTCATATTGGTAATTTTGAATATAACCTAAATGTTTATAATAGTATTGAAAAAAAAACTAGTTTACTTAATTTTGGAATGTTATAAAGATATAACATAATGTATGTTATTTTTTCTTAAAAAATATATATAAAACTTATATATGTACATATATATGGCCGGCCCCATATTTAAAAAAAATAATATATTTTGGAATTTTGATTATTTTGTATATTTACTTCCTTTTTATAAAAAACCTATTTTAAGGGATAATTATTAAAACGTTTTAGAAAGTATTTTGTGTAATCTTCAAAATGGGAAAAAAAATTGTCCCCCCTCTTTGAGTTAAATGGCCGGCCATATGGTGGTGTTGATACACCAAATCTTTTATTTTTGTAGCAAAAGATATTTTAGGAAAAGAGTGTAAAAGGTTTAAGCAAATGTCTTGTAATCTCCTTAAGTTCTAAGAAAATCTTGTCCCCTCTTTTTCTCTTTATAAAGCCGGCCACATTCACCCCTCCATCACCATTATTCTCTCAAAATTCTTACTCCATAATTTTGTGTATTCCTCCATAGAAGCTTCAAGCAAGAAAAAGGTTTAGGTGTTTTTTTGGGCAATCCTTGAAGTTTTGGTGTTCTTGGTGTGGTATTGATCTTCATTCTTTGGTGTATTCTTAGGTTCTTGGTGTTTGATCTTGTACTCCTCCCTTATTCCATAGGTAATTCTTGATTTTATTTCATTCTTTTTGTCACCATGATTACATATGCAAAAGTTTTTATAAAAACCTAAAAGATTGGAAGAAATAATGTGTTTATGTTATTGTCAATTTCTCTAGGGTTTAATCTAATTAAAATGGTTAAATTACATGTTATGAAACCCTAAGATGATCATTAAATGTGTTATTAATAAAAACTACAAGATTAGAAACCCTAGGGTTGGTTTTAATGGGTGTTAATTAGGGTTTAATTAGGGTTTGTTTGTGTGCATAATTTTAGGTCATGTTCAAAGGGGTATAACTCAATGATAAAAATTGATTTTAATAAGATTGTTGAGTCTATGACTAATTTCAATGAGTCTAGTTTCTGGAAAAGTTGGTCTTATAATTTTAGAAGGCCGAGAAGGTTGGTTTTGGGTTGTTAAAAGATTAAGTGTCAAAACTGCAGTTTCTGGCCAAAAATTTCACTTGTAGTATTTGATTTTTAATTCGAAAACCATAAGAATTTAGACTTTAATTTTCGAGATGGTAAAACTACATGATATTAGCTACGTCCCTGATTTTGTTGAGATTTTTAGGAATTGTCTAAGTATGGTAAATACGCGTCAACTTTTCAAAGGTTCTGCAAGGTCAAAATTTGGGTCAGTTTTGGGTAACAAGGGTCAAAGGGATACTTAAACATGGAAATAAATTAAACCAATGATCATGGGTGTATTAGACATATGTAGGAACCTCTGTAATTGTTGGTGTAATTTTAGAAGATGTTTTTATAGGTCATTTATGTATGGAAACTTACCTTGAATAAGTAGTCAAAATCTGAAATTTTTGGAAACCTTAAATTAGGTCAAGTAAACTTTATTTATGGTAAGATCAAGTGTAAAACTATATAAAAAAAAGATATGTAATATATGGTAATCATGGTTCTTGTAGATTCGGTGAAGGTGTTGTGATCTCTTGCTTTTGTGTTCATTTCATTCTGATTGCTTATTCGTTAAGGTACATATATTTCGTCCTTTTAGTAAGGACACTTCATTCTCTTTTGTTTGGCTACTTGATCTATTTGATATACGTTTGATATTCCTTTGAGTTACTATCCGTAATCATGACTTATTTGATGTTGACAATCCGTTTGATTCGATATTCGTTTGTATGAATCTGTTGGTTCTTGTTTGGAATATGCTACTAGATTCGTTTCCATATTTGGATTATTCGACACTTGATCACTTATATATTTGCTTTAATCTTGCCTGAGCTATTTGTATCTAGTCATGGAGGTACCATGACCATGTCATTGATGCACCAATGGCATAACACTATCTATGGCGGTGTGATTAGTCCACGACGTTCCTTTTTGTATGTGCACTTATTATGATTTGATTATATATGTTCGTACACTCGCCATAGTGCTTGTGTATATGGATATAACTTTGTTTTGTAGGGAGCGTATAGATGCATCCTAGGTACTTTGTTCCGTTCAGTTTAGGTAAATGGTTGTGTGTGTGCAATACACCCCATATCACATTTGGTACATAGGAGGAGCTTGCCTGTGTACATTTGATTATGACTATGTGATTATTTGTTTAGGGTCTATTCATGTATCCTATTTGGACATTTGTTTGGGCTCGTGGGCATTCCTTTGATTACTCCCATCTTATTCATTGATCTATATATATCGTTTGACATTTGTTTGGCAAGCTCTCGATATTTGTTTCGTTCAAACCATCGTTTTATTTCCGTTATTATTATTATATCTGTTCACTGAGCGTTAGCTCAGCCGCGTTTTCTTTTCCTGCGGCAGGTACTAAGCGGGAAGCTGGGATATGAGTGTTGAGAGTAGGAGCTTTAGAGGACCCACCTTTAGAAGAACCTTTTTATTTGGATTTATGTTTTAAGACCTTTCCTTTTGAAGATTTCTTTCATTTGACTTTGTTGGAATTTAATACTGTTGGAAGTCATTTTATATTATGACTTGGTATTTTGGTTAATAAAGTCTTCCGTTTGCTTTTATATATGTTCTGATTTGACACCATAATGTGATGCTTTGTCTCTTTATCGGAGCGGGGTGTTACATCTTCACATTGCTGACGCAGTTATTCGAGTTAAACAGAAACAACTCAATCTTGGAGTTGGAACTGAACGAATGATCTTCAATATCGATTCCGCACTGAAACACTCTTATTCAAACGATAATACATGTTTTAGTATCAATGTGATTGATGAAATCTTAGAAGAAGATTTCGATGCTCTTTTAGACGAAGGTAGTAAAATTCTCCATTCCATCGAGGGAACCCTTCTCGAAGAAGAAATCTTTGTTAAATTCGATGAATTCATAGCAATGACTGCTGATGAAAATTCTGACTCTGAATCCACACTATTCTTCTGAGTCTGGGGTGGAAATATGGTTCAACATCCTATAGGATAACTCTACTAGTAAGCCAGCACTTTAGGTTTACTATCACGGTATAGTGACACATTTGGAAATTATCTTTATAAGTTGAGCCTTTATGGTATCAATTTCGATAACAAAGAGTTGTTCAGGTCAGTGGTTTTGGTCCCACGCGTTAAAGCTTAATGAAATCATACAATTCCTTATAATCGCGTACTTAACTTATTGCATTAACTGCCCTAAAGCGTCATCTGAGATTCGTTGAAGGACATTAAGCTTGCAGTTAAATCTTGTTCTGAGAAACTAAGGCCTTTAAAAAAGAGCGAGGATTTTGGAAGAATTGATCGAACGTTCTCCGAATGTAACAAAAGTTTAGAAAAAGGATTCGTTAGATAGAAAATCAAAATGGGTCGTTTTTAGGGTTTTAATAAAAAATGCATGGGTTTGAGGATTAAAGGCTTTAACAAGAGTTCATATATGATCTTAAGAGTATTATGAACATTCTAATACAGATTATAAGCTTATTGAACAAGATTTTGATCTTACTTGAGCTAAAATGGGTCAAAATGGGGTTTTGGGGTTTGTACGCCTAGTAACGATTTCAAGGGTTTCTTTCTCTTGATTCTTGGCTTCTATTCTGAGCTTAGGGAATTCACTTGATCCTCCTTGGTCTAACTTAAGACTCCATTTGTGTGTATGATGAAATTTGAGGTGTGTTTAAAATGGTGGGGGAGTTCGGCTATTTATAGGGGTGAAAACACCTTGGTGCCCAAGTTTGGGGTTTGATTAGTATCCTAGCTAGCTGAAATGATTAAGGGATGCTAGTATGACGAGTAAGGTAAGCTAGAAACTAGCTATGAAGAGGTGGAAGGGGTGTGTGGAGGTTCGGCTGCCAAGGGCGTGTTTAGAGTGCAAGTAGCTTACAAGGAGGTGATGGAGGTGTTTGTAAGGTGCTTAGGGAGATAGTAGGTTAGTTATAGGGGTGCTTGAGGTGTTAGGGTGCTAGCTTAGGTTTAAAATGGGTCAAAAATGAAAGAAAATGGGTGACAGGTTGGTTTTGGTCGGCTTAGGATTTAGGGTTTTAAAACATGGATTAGGGTTAGGATTAGGGATAGATTAGGGTTTAGGATTAAGGTTTACTGTTAGAATTAGGTTTTAGGATTAATATTTAATGTTAGGATTAGGGTTTAGGTTTAGTTTTTAGGTTTTAAAATGAAATTAGGGTTTTAGGGTTTCATTTAGGGTTTAGGGTTTTAGATTAAGGTTTTAGAATGACTTAGGGTTTAGGTTTAGGGTTTAGATGTTGTGCATTGAGTATTGTACCTTGTGCTAAAGTAGTGGTAAGAAATTAGAATGAAAACGGTGAAAAATGAGCTTATTTGAATTCATGCTTCATGATTTTGTACATTATGCATTAAGGACTTGTACATTGATTTAGAGGGAAAATATATTTCAAATGTTGTGCATTGTACACTTGTACACATGCTTTGAATACTTGCACATTCAGTTTATATGTATACATTACATATAATTAGGGTTTTGATATAAATGTTAACGGATAAAGTCCGTTTTGATAAAATGTTGTAAATGTTATGTTAAATGGGTAATGTACTTGGTAAAATGATATTAAGATATAGACTTGACATATTAGGATGTTTACATGATATAAACATAGATATAGATGGCATTGGTGGAGGTTGCGTGAGCTCGTTTACTTTAGAGATGCAAGTTACGTTGCATAATGAGATAAAGCAAAAAATTTCCCTGTAAAAAGGTGGTATATATATAATAGATGGATATTACAGTGCATCTAATTTAATAGATGGATAATTACATTGATGAAAAATACGGGTTGTTATAGTCTCCCTCCCTTAAAAGAAATCTCGTCTATATATATTTATTATATTATATATATATATATATATATATATATATATATATATATATATATATATATATATATATATATATATAATAGATGGATATTACAGTGCATCTAATTTAATAGATGGATAATTACATTGATGAAAAATATGGGTTGTTATAATAAAGGAGGGAGATCGCTCAGGATTTCATCATTTATTAATCCTTCTAGAAAAATAATATCTCCCTCCGAGTCATAGATGTCGTTATCAATACCCGGTGGTATTGAATCATCTAGAGAAAGAAATGCGTCGGTCTCCTCCAAAAGAAGGTCACTATCCCCGCAAGGAGTGAGAGAAGGGGAGAGAGACTCGACTACAAGGTCAGGAGAAGGAGTGGGACTGTCACACAAGGGATTAATTGATTTTTGAACTTGTAGCACTTCTGAAGGTTTATCCACATCACTTTCATCATAGTAAGAATAGTGAAAAGTGTTAGGATGACATGGTCCTGGTGGATGTTGAATACTTTGAATTGTGTATCCAGTGTCATTTCTAAGGACCTCAACTTGTTCACTCGATGCGAAAATATTCTTAGAATATTGAGCACTCATATCAGTGGTAGTGTCATGATACACTTTGGCGTCCCACTGAAAAAGATGTTGTGTCATATTCTCGATTAAATCATATGCTTCTTGAGGAGTCTTACGCATGATATTGCTGCCGACAGCCACCATAATTTTGTCTCGATCAATCATTGTGATTCCGTAATAAAAGGTTTGGATTTGATCGACAAGCAAAATTCTATGATCTGGACATTTCCGTAAACATGATTTAAATCTTTCCCAAGCTTGAAATACTGATTCAGAAGGTAATTGCTGGAAATTCAAAATGTCTCTCCTAAGCTGCAACGCTCTAGAATATGGGTAGTATTTTGAAAGAAACTTGGAGACCATCTCTTCCCAAGTATGAATAGAATGAGTTTTAAGAGTATAAAACCAAGATTCAGCTTCGTGGGTTAAAGAGAATAGAAAAAGATTTAGATTGATGATGTCTTGAGAAATTCCATTTTGCTTGATGAATTGGGTGATAGATAAATACTTATCTAGGTGCTCATTTGCATCTTCATCTTTAAATCCATGAAATTGACAATTCTGTCGAAGCAGCTGAACCATATGATTTTTCAATGCAAAATCGGTTCCCGGAACGGTTGTCGGAACGATCGGTCCTCCTCTACCGATGAGTGATGGACGATAAAAATCCTCCATGGTCCGAGGATCATGGGAATGAGAGGAAGAAAAGAACATCGTGAAGAATTAAACAATATAAGAAGAGAAAGAGATAAGAATTAAACGCTTGAGAGGATAACGAAGATTTTTTTATTTATTTATTTATATATATATATATATATATAAATAATATATTTTTCTTGGATTTTTAATATTTATATAAAAGAAAATAAAATAAAAATGGAAAATATTTTTGGATTTTTTATAAAAATACAAAATAAGAATAATTTTTGGATTTTATATTTTTAATGAGTACGAAAATAAAACTTTTAAGATGAAAGGATCTTTAAGGCACTAACTTCAAACACCACGTGAAAATCGTACACCTCTCTCCGGCAGCGGCGCCAAAAACTGATTCGTCCCGAAAGACTAGTCGAGTAATATAATGTAAGTAATAACGTCGGATGAAAATTACTTTAAGAAAAGTAATAATAGATCCTTCGGATATCGTGTCCCAACGAGAGATGAATTTAAAAATCACAAAAATGTTCTAAATTTAATGCTTGAATATCTTTTAATTTTTTGTTTTTGATTAAAACTAAATATAAAATAATACTAAACTAGATTATACTAAATAACAAGCAAGCTAATAAGATGAAAGATATATAAAGAAAAATATGTTTGTCAAGTAAAAGTGAATAGATTCTTAAGTGTGAAATTTTAGATCTTAATGATGAACTAATTTCCGTCTAATAAATCGATTCCTCAAAACGTTGGCTTAATATTGAAAACGACTTTTTATCAAGAAATTAATTACTAATTTAATGCCTACTTAATCTTACGGCTTTCGCTCGTTCGACTAAATAAAACACTAAACTAAATAATTTTTTGCAAACTATTAATCACTAATCACTTATTAAATTCCACACTTAATTCACTAAACACAAATTTACTTAACAAGCATAAAAGTAAACTACCCACTAAGCATAACGATCAAATAAGCAAAGCTAAACATTTTATACTAAGTCTACACTAATGAATTGAAAAATGATAGAAAATGGGACCGAATTAAAGAGCCGCCAATAAACGATAACCGCCCGATTTAATAAGCTAAAAAAAATAATCAAATTCTTTCTAGCTTATTAAACCCTTAAGCTCCATGTCTCATGAGTTGACCGGTATCAAAAGCAACACAAACACAAACAAACTGTTAACATAAAAACAGTTTACAATTCAAATTGTAATTTTCATAAATCTGTTTCTAATAAACAATAGGCCTAAAGTAATCCAAACTAATCTAATAGCTAATCCTAGCCTACTAACTAAACGTGGCCCAAACAATAAACCAAACGTGGCCCAACTAAAACATAGGTAATTTAGATGGAAAATTGAACCAGTGAACTTGTTATACTATCAATCTAATCAAACTAAACCCGAATAAGCTACGATTTCACAAGAAGCTAACTAACTATGCCCTAATAACAACAAGCTGTAGGTCCTTGGTATAGGATCTGACTAGCCTTTGTAAGACTATAGATAACTTGGATAAATCCAAATCAACTATATGAGAGACACTGACTATGAATTATCAAGTGTTAATGCGGAATCTTAACACAAGAATTAAGAAGAAACGATAATTCTAAATTGCTATTAAGCTCTATGCTTCTATTGATATTTCTCAAAACGTACGTACAAAACATTGTGCCTTAGGGTTCCTCTTATACACCAAGGAAACCCTAATGGGCTTTACAAATGTCAAAGGATAATACATATCCTTTCCTAAGATATCTCCTAAGATATCTCTAAGATAACTATTACTATTCTGTTACATAAACAGACTTAACTATAAACAGAACTAACTATGACCAGTACTAACTCTAGTACTGCTACTCTACCAGTACTAACTTAGTACTGCCAGACTTAACTTAGTACTGCCAGTATTAACTCAATACTAACAGAACTAACTATTACTACCAGACTTAACTGTTATACTACCAGTATTAAGTCTGTTACAATCTATTTTCCCAACAATCCTCCCCTAACTTGATCTTCACTTGTGAACTTCAAGTTCCTTCAAAACATTCTTGATCTTTACTTTAAACACTTTAAGCTTTCTGAGGATGTTGTAAATAGAATTCTTCAAGTTGTTCTTGATCTGCATCACTTCAAATCTTCTCTTTTTATCTTTGCAACAACTATTCTTCAAAGCTCTTCAGCAATCCATCATATCAGCAACATTGACAATATGTACATCAAATCATAAAGTTTCAGTCTATTCTCATCACTTCCAGGTGTGTTAACTCCTGTGAGAGGTGAATTGATATGCGCTTAATTACACATATCTTTTACCTCTAAAAACGAGCTTAAATGACCAAAAACAGACAAAAACTGCCAAATATTTGTATGTT
>BQNB010058248.1:9103-37836 GCA_026074375.1 Tanacetum coccineum
CTTCGGGCTTTTGTAACACAACCTTTTATTAAATCCAATGTATCAGTTTTAAACTACTATTTGGTGGTTCTTATATTATCTTGTGTTATTGATCTGAGAAGTAACACGCCCCGGACCCTTATTCCGCTGCGACCCAATTTGTGGGTGTTACAGATACAAATACAAACACCTTTATTCAGTAAAGTACGATTTAAACATTGTTTTGACATTTTAAACTAAACAAAAACTATTAGGTGGTGGTGTAACTATATAACTTGTGATGTAGTATTTATATTAGATACATTGTACTCATACGACCTATATTTAATTAGGTTGCATTCGGTCATATCTGTGACGTTTTTATTTGCTTGATTCATATACTCCAGTTTAAGGTGAGTTCATAGCCCCATGTTTTGCTATATCAATGATTTACAACTTTTGGGGTGAAAAACATGCATTGTTTTACAAATTGGACGCAAGTGTACATTTTATCATGATTACGTGTTTGCCTAAGTTGCGATAACCCTCAGAGCCCATTATCATGAAATGTCAATTACTTTGTGTGAGCGCGAATGTTATAAATAAATCTATTTGGGATTGACATCCCCATTCGGGTGAGTAGCACTCATTGTGCCGGTTTGCCGGACAACGGAGGTATACCATGTCGGATTTGGGATGTTGCGGGTTAGAACATCATCAAGGGCAATGTTGGCAATTTATATTGCAATTCATACATGTCGAGCTTCAGTGTCATGAGCTTAGGGAAACGTAATTACATTTTTGTGATGTTTGCATCTGTTGCATTATCACGGGGAAAATCTTGCGGTGTTACATTACATTTTACATAAACCTATGAATTCACCAACTTTATGTTGACGTTTTAAAGCATGTTTTCTCAGGTTGTTATTTCAATGTTGAACAATTTAAGCCGTTGTGCTTTGTATTAAACAATTTCAATAAATCCATTGTATCGTATTTCAAACGACTCTTTTAGAGGTCGTTCTCATATCTTGTGCTATTGATCTATGAAGTAATGCTCCCGGACACATTATTCCGCTACGACCCAATTTGGGGGTGTTACAATTCTCCACCACCTCCATACGTGTACAAGTCTCCCCCTCCTCCATAACATTCCCCACCACCTCAATACATGTACAAGTCTCCCCCTCCTCCCAAACATTCTAGTAACATTTCAGATTTTTAGGTCATTTTACGACTCCTATTATTCTTCACTATTTATTTTAGTCCGGTACGCGTTTACTTTTAATTTAACTTTTAAGCTAAATCGTGTAGACTAGAAATAATCATTCAACGTAAACGGTCACCAAATAAATTAAGGTTTACGTCAAGCAAGTGTTATGTAATTATTAGGAAGATAATTATTAACTTTGTGTGTTTTATTTTTATTGGTCACGTAAAAGGCTTACGTTTCGCAATAAAATACGTTTAGACACACCCCGAAAATACCTAGACTTACCTAGACTCGAACCAATACCCACTTTTAATCTTTAAACACAAATATTATTCAATTTTTATGTTAATAAGCTATTATGGCCGGTTATGGGTAAACAAAACCCATAAACCATTAAATACTTACACAAATCTTGTACAATGATCCTTTAATTAAGACTTGTACCATAATAATCTTAATAAGATTTCAAAACCTTTCTTTCCCTTCATAATCCTACTCGTCCCACATACATAATCACCTAGAAATCTTCTAAACCTATACTAAGTACATGTACAACAAAGGTTTAATTAAAGCTTGTCCTTAATGCTTTACATTTGTTTAAATGATTTACATTTTTGGCGTGAGAACATGCTTTGTTTTACAAATTGAACGCAAGTGTACATTTTATGGAATGATTACGTGTTTCCCTAAGTAGCGATAACCCACTGTGTAACATCCGACAATTTTTGAAATATTAAATGACTATTTTACCCTTTGAGTTTTTTGTTTGACTTGACTTTTGACTTTTGGTCTTTTATTGTCACATAAAAGCGATTACCGTGTAACCGGTAAAATTTTCGGAACATATTTTAAATAATAAATCATATTTATTATTACATCTCTCATGTGCAAGTTATTTTTTTAAGTTATTTGACTTGAAAACGTAAAAGATATATATTATTCATAAGCTGACTTATAAAAAACAAACTGCTAAATCACATTTTCACAACCCGGACTCTAAAGCAATTTGATGTAAAACGACATTCCAGACAACTTTTTAGTTTTACCCGAGACTTGAAAACAAGCAGAAAATGGCTAAAACAGCCTCGCAAAATTTTGAACAGCGCACACAACGCGTACCGATACAAAAATAATTAAATTTATTTTTAATTATCACTATTAATTTAATAAAAATATTAAATAAAATCATTTAACATTTTATTCAAAAGCGTTTGTTGATAACGCGAATATTCGAGTTAAAAATTCATTTTATTTTCGGTCAAGGCATAACCGGGTCACAAAATAAATAACAAATATTTTTATAAATGTTATAAAAATATTTATGAAATACTATCAAGTAAATACTCGTTTTTATGGGAAAAATGATTTGGAAAACAATGGCGCAAGTTTCGTGTCTTGAATCATCCGTTAAGTCGCTCAAACGAGTCCCGAACCGATAGTTATCAAAACTATATTAAAAACTTACACAATTAACCCTGGACTATTTGAGACTTGCCACTTTACTTTAAAACTTTTAATATATATATAAAAAGTTTTATATACTTTTTTTCATTACACAAAAATTATAAACACACACACCCCTCCATCTCTCTCTCATTTTTTTCCGGCAGCCCTCCCCTCCGGCCACCGCCGCCGCCGGAAAAGTTTTCCGGCGAGTTTCCGGCCAAGTCCAAAAGTGTTTCTCATCACCCGATCTACCCGATCCCCACCACCACGCGCTGCCACGCGCCTCCACGCCACCACCACCACTCAGCCGCCGTCATCATCACCACCATACCACCCACAAGGGTGCGTTCGGTTTTAGGTTTGGGCTGTTTTCAGCCATAGGGCGCGTTTGGTTTGTCTCGACAGCCAAATAGGGTGCGTTTTGGTTTTGTTAAAACAGCCCAAGGGCTGCGTTTGGTTTATAATAATGCACAAGGGTGCGTTTGGGTTGCGTAAAAACAGAAAAAGGGGTGCGGGTTGGTTTAACAAAAACACCATAGGGTGTGTTGAGTTTATGGCAGCAGCAAAGGGGTTGCGTTCGGGTTGGGTTTTGCACCACAAAAGGGTGCGTTTGGCTCGTTATCACCACAGCCGCACCCTCAAGGTGTCGGGCTTGTGGTTGTCTTGTTATTCCTTTTCTCGTTTGCCTTTCATTACTTTTATTTTGGCTAGAATTCACGCCCGAAGGCATGTTTGTTTCCGCGTATAATCAGCCCAAAAGGGGCGTGTGTTTGGCTGCGAAACAGCCGGGTCGGGTGCGTTTGGTTGACTGAAATACAGATTAGGGTGCGTTTGGTATAGACAGGGGGTGTTTGGATCGGGGTTTAGCACGAATAGGGGTGTTTGGTTTGGCAGAATCACCCAAAAGGGGTGTTTGGTTTGGCAGAATCACCCAAAAGGGGTGTTTGGTTTGGCAGAATCACCCAAAAGGGGTGTTTGGATCGGGGTTTAGCACGAATAGGGGTGTTTGGTTTGGCAGAATCACCCAAAAGGGGTGTTTGGTTTGGGTTAACAGCCATAAAGGGCTGTTTGGGTTAACAGACACCACAAAGGGTGCGTTTGGATACGGGTTTAACACCATAAGGGTGTGTTTGGTTTTAGAGAGAGACACAAAGGGCGCGTTTGGTTTAGCGAAACAACGAGGGTGCGTTTGGATTATATAAATCAACAATAAATATATCGTAAAATTTATAAATATAAAACCGGATATATTGGTGGTTTAAAATGGTTAAATAAATGTAACATTTATTACTTTGTTTTAGTTTTTATATATATATATAACACGCGGATGTTTGAAATATTGATTTTGTTATTAAGTGGAAGAACATTAGATTCTATAAACATGGGAAACGATATATAAACGGAAATGTCATGGCGAAATTTATATAAATTTCTATATTTAGTAATGTTTTACTAAACCTCTATTATTCTAGAAACCCGGTAAAAGGGACTAAGTTATATTTTAAAGATATATTAAATTATAACTGTACAATAACTCGACAACGAATAAGAATGATACTTTTACAAATGAGACAACGATTTTAGCTACGATCCGTCAATATGACAAAAGATTAATTTATAAAATATTATTTTATAAATTCCTGATGAGAAGGTAAAATCATAACTTTTGTAAAAAGCTTTACAAACATCGGTTGTTTAATTCATAACTTTTAGACATGTGTCTACTTTTATGCAAGAACTTTTTATTAATTGAATAGGTGTCGAAATATTTTGTTTCAATTATTTTCTCACGTTCCTTATATAATACCTGTAAAGTATTATATACTTCACATAAATCTTTGGATTGTCTATCTTCGTTATATAATTCACGGTATGAGTTATATAAGGGTTTATTTTTCATATGTAATATATACAGAATATATTACATACTTTGCGTTCACTTTTCAATTTATTTATTTAACCAACCACCAAACTATTACAACTTTAAATCTAAATCTTTATCAACGTGTCGCGTTGATGTAACCATTCATCGGAAGCCCAAATACATTATCCTAGGCTAGTGGGACTTAGCTGTTAAGATAAATCGCAACTTCTTGATCGAGCCGTTCCGGTCTTTCCGTTTGTGCTGTGCTTAATATGTGCAGTTCTGCAAATCGTTCTACAACATCAATGTGAGTTTATAGCCCCACGTTTTACATGTTTTACATATATTTTTGGGGTGAGAACATGCTTGTTTACAAATGCATTTACATGATCATTTACAAATTGGTTTACATAGCTCGCTATGGGATACATTACTTGACTTCATTTTTGGTCACGAATGCATACTTTACTTTTGAAATGATTACGGATTAGCTTAAGCGGATTGAACTGATAACAATAACATTACTGCCCGGGTGTTCTTGGAGGGGACACCGGTAACGGGAGTACATATTCTTTAAATAAATGTCAGGGTGTTCTTGGAGGGGACATTTGTGATGGGTATATATAAGTCTACGTCACAACTTCATGAACTGTAAATCACTTGGAGGGTGAACGCGAATGTTATGAAATAGATCTATTCGGGTGTGAATCCCCGTTCGGGTGATTAGCTATCACTGGACAAACGAACGTTATACCATGTTGTTCACACGAATGTTACAAAATAGATCTATTCGGGATTGACAATCTCCGTTCGGGTGATTAGCTATCACTGGGAAAACGAACGTTATAACAGGTCGGAATACGATTGGTTGGGTCCACAGGGCTAACAATACATATACATGAATACTTGAGTGTTGTCTTGAATAAAGTGGCAATACATACTTTGAACAAAGGTGGTTCAACTATACATACGTTTTGGTGACTATTTGGGGATTTGAATGGTCATGCATGCTTTACAATTTTTGATTTTTAAAAATCATACATACATTTTGGAAGAACATTTAAGGATTTAAACGGTCATACCTACTTTACGGAACTTTGGTTCAACATTTATACTTACAAAACCTATGAACTCACCAACTTTAATGTTGACACTTTTAAGCATGTTTTTCTCAGGTGAATTAGATGCTTGGATTATTTGATGTGCATTGGAGTCTAAACTGACAAGATTTCATTCATGGATTTCTACATACATACAAGTGATCAAATCTCGTTGTGTTAATTTCAAGCTTTTCATTGTGATGCAATTATGGGACAAACATTATATCAATTTCAAGGAAATCAACGAGATTACTTTTCAAACGACACATTTAGAGGTCGTTCTCTTGTATCTAGCGCTGTGTATTATGAAGTAACGCCCCCGGACACATTTCCGCTGCGACACATTTTTGGGGGTGTTACAGATTGGTATCAGAGCACTGGTTATAGAGAACTAGGTTGCATATTTTACCCTAGACTATAACCGTTTTCACAAGCATTGCATCACAGCAAACATTTTCAAAGTGCATACACACTACTTGCTTAGGTTACTTGTTACCTTAAGTGCTTACATGACATACATATATATATATATATATGCTTGATTCTTTGCGTATTATCGTAGTTATTTTATAGAGTTAATTATGTAAATACTAAGATCATTTTTTAAGACTTGTGGGTTGCACCAATGGTCTCATTTATACCTCTGACATTGTAAGTTACACAATGGTCTCATTTTACTTCTTAGACATTGTAAGTTACACAATGGTCTCATTTCGTTCTCAGACATTGTAGTTAAACTAATGTTTGTCTCTATGAGTATTATTTTTTCTTCATAGCTTTATACAATATCTCATTTCACTGAAGACCATCATAATTTTTGTTACTGGATTTATGTATGAATCTAAGTATTACAAGTCTTGTATGGGCGGGACTTGTAATATGAGGATTGATATGATAATTGCTATGTTAACAAAACCCGTCATAGTTCTGTTTACATAGAATTATGTGTGAATCTAAGTATTACAAGTCTTGTATGGGCGGGACTTGTAATAGGAGGATTTATATGATGATTGCTATGTTGACTGGTTCATCGAGACCTTTACCTTATTTACTCTAACCGAGTACTCATTAACTATCTTGAACTCTATGTCGATTTCCCCTGATAGTTTTACTCCCCGTCTCCGAAGACGAGTTTGGAACACTCGTCCCATACTCATTAGAGCACATGCATCGTCATGTCATCCACCACCTTGAAGGTTATGTGAGTACGCGTATTGCATCGGAAATTATTAAGTAGGATGATTTATAATCTCTTTATTTGAAAGGATTGGGACGCCTCTTCAGTTAAATAAAGAAATTGTAAATCACCGAACCATAAGTTTATCATTTCTTACTTGCATAAATTAGGACGCTCCTTTATGTAAGTAATGAATTATAAATGAGTGGGCTTAATGGTAACCGATATGAGACGAGTATGAACTCGAACCCGATAATCACCAGAATCCGTTAAGAAGATCTAGAAACACAATCGTGTCTTACCACTCAGCAGAATCTTAAGGCCTCGCTTGGAACTACCGGATCTCATTCTTAAGTTATTACTTTTGCCATTACGAATCCTTGCGATCATGAACTGTTTGTGGAGCTAACCGACTTGTACACTCTTGAGCTAATGGAGTTGATTCATCCTCGAACTAACGACTGAGTACCATATTTCGCCGTCTATCGCATAAGCTCTCCCGCGAGCTCCTCCCAAGTGTTGAACTTTATTCTGAGAATATTGTTTCACGAATGTCCTCACTCTCTGCATCCCATCACCATTTGTTATAGTTATTGTCGTGATGGTTGCTGTTGTTGGGTCCTGGAGCGGTCCCAGCTTGTACAACTTTATCCAATAGGTAATGCAACCCCCCCTTAAACTAGATAAACACCTATCGACGAAAGAGATAGTCGGACTATTCATTTCGGACCACTAGTACGAAGACTTAGGTCGCGATACATCCTAGTACTGCCTAAGTAAGTTGGATACTTACTTCAATTAGCCTCGTCCGTTATTAACCATCGAAGATTACAGATATCAGAAACGAGACCCCGTCCTTGAACATTTGAAACCTTATACAGACATACTCACGCGACTACACTTTTCCCTTCGACGCCTTCACTGTTAAGAGATTTTCCTTATAACGCGTGTATATCAGTCATAGGACATGTAATGATATTATTTTTGAGATACCTATTTTGATGGATTAAATATCCTGGTCAAACTTAGCCAAATTTTTTTGGTATATCGAAACATTTAAATTTTGCTGAATAAAGTTATTAGCGTCTTATTTAGAACTGGTTTATTAAAGCTTAAACCTTTTCTTGGTCACACAAACGGTTAACACAAATTTAATCTCGGGACGAGATTTCTATAAGGGGCAGGTACTGTAACATCCGGCAATTTTCAAAATATTAAATGACTATTTTACCCTTTGAGTTTTTGGTTTGACTTGACTTTTGACTTTTGGCCTTTTATTGTCACATAAAAGCGATTACCGTGTAATCGGTAAAATTTTCTGAACATATTTTAAATAATAAATAATATTTATTATTACATCTCTCATGTGCAAGTTATTTTTTTAACTTATTTGACTTGAAAACGAAAAAGATATATATTATTCCTAAGCTGACTTATCAAAAACGAACCGCTAAATCACATTTTCATGACTCGGACTCTAAAGCAATTTGATGTAAAACGACATTCCGGACAACTTTTTAGTTTTACCCGAGACTTGGAAACAAGCAGAAAAGGGCTAAAACAGCCTCGCAAAATTTTGAACAGCGCACACAACGCGTACTGATACAAAAATAATTAAATTTATTTTTAATTATCACTATTTATTTAATAAAAATATTAAATAAAATCATTTAACATTTTATTCAAAAGCGTTTGTTGATAACGCGAATATTCGAGTTAAAAATTTATTTTATTTTCGATCAAGGCATAACCGGGTCACAAAATAAATAACAAATATTTTTTTAAATGTTATAAAAATATTTATGAAATACAATCAAGTAAATACTCGTTTTTATGGGAAAATGATTTGAAAAACAATGGCGCAAGTTTCGTGTCTTGAATCATCCGTTAAATCGCTCAAACGAGTACCGAACCGATAGTTATCAAAACTATATTAAAAACTTACACAATTAACCCTAAACTATTGAGCATTTATCATTTCAATTTATAACTTTTACTATATATATAAAAGTTATACACATATTTTTGTTTTCATTACACAAAAATTATAAACACACACACCCCTCCATCTCTCTGTCATTTTTTTCCAGCAGCCCTCCCCATCGGACACCGCCACCGCTGAAAAAGTTTTCCGACGAGTTTCTGTTCAAGTCCAAAAGTGTTTCTCATCACCCGATCTACCCGATTCCCACCACCATGTGCTGCCACGCGCCTCCACGCCACCACCACCACTCAGCCGCCGTCTTCATCACCATCATACCACCCACAAGGGTGCGTTCGGTTTAAGTTTGGGCTGTTTTCAGCCATAGGGCGCGTTTGGTTTGTCTCGACAGCCAAATAGGGTGCGTTTTGGTTTTGTTAAAACAGCCCAAGGGTTGCGTTTGGTTTATAATAATGCACAAGGGTGGGTTTGGGTTGCGTAAAAACAGAAAAAGGGGTGCGGGTTGGTTTAACAAAAACACCATAGGGTGTGTTGAGTTTATGGCAGCAGCAAAGGGCCTGCGTTCGTGTTGGGTTTTTGCACCACAAAAGTGTGCGTTTGGCTCGTTATCACCACAACCGCACCCTCAAGGTGTTGGGCTTGTGGTTGTCTTGTTATTCCTTTTCTCGTTTGCCTTTCATTACTTTTATTTTGGCTAGAATTCATGCCCGAAGGCATGTTTGTTTCCGCATATAATCAGCCCAAAAAGGGGCGTGTGTTTGGCTGCGAAACAGCCGGGTCGAGTGCGTTTGGTTGACTAAAATACAGATTAGGGTGCGTTTGGTATAGACAGGGGGTGTTTAGATCAGGGTTTAGCACGAATAGGGGTGTTTGGTTTGGCAGAATCACCCAAAGGGGTGTTTGGTTTGGATTAACAGCCATAAAGGGCTGTTTGGGTTAACAGACACCACAAAGGGTGCGTTTGGATACGGGTTTAACACTATAAGGGTGTGTTTGGTTTTAGAGAGAGACACAAAGGGCGCGTTTGGTTTAGCGAAACAACGAGGGTGCGTTTGGATTATATAAATCAACAATAAATATATCATAAAATTTATAAATATAAAACCGGATATATTGGTGGTTTAAAATGGTTAAATAAATGTAACATTTATTACTTTGTTTTAGTTTATATATAAATATATATATAGATATTTAAAACACGCGGATGTTTGAAATATTGATTTTGTTATTAAGTGGAAGAACATTAGATTCTATAAACATGGGAAACGATATATAAACGGAAATGTCATGGCGAAATTTATATAAATTTCTATATTTAGTAATGTTTTACTAAACCTCTATTATTCTAGAAACCCGGTAAAAGGGACTAAGTTATATTTTAAAGATATATTAAATTATAGATGTACAATAACTCGACAACGAATAAGAATTATACTTTTACAAATGAGACAACGATTTTAGCTACGATCCGTCAATATGACGAAAGATTAATTTATAAAATATTATTTTATAAATTCCTGACGAGAAGGTAAAATCATAACTTTTGTAAAAAGCTTTACAAACATCGGTTGTTTAATTCATAACTTTAAGACGTGTGTCTACTTTTATGCAAGAACTTTTTATTAATTAAATTGGTGTCAAAATATTTTGTTTCAATTATTTTCTCACGTTCCTTATATAATACCTTTAAAGTATTATATACTTCACATAAATATTTGGATTGTCTATCTTCGTTATATAATTCACGGTACGAATTATATACTTGTTCATTTTTCATATGTAATATATACGGAAATATATTACACACTTTGCGTTTACTTTCGATTTATTTTATTTAACCAACCACCAAACTATTACAACTTTAAATCTAAATCTTTATCAACGTGTCGCGTTGATGTAACCATTCATCGGAAGCCCAAATACATTATCCTAGGCTAGTGGGACTTAGCTGTTAAGATAAATCGCAACTTCTTGATCGAGCCGTTCTGGTCTTTCCGTTTGTGTTGTGCTTAATATGTGCAGTTCTGCAAATCGTTCTTCATCATCAATGTGAGTTTATAGCCCCACGTTTTACATGTTTTACATATATTTTTGGGGTGAGAACATGCTTGTTTACAAATGCATTTACATGATCGTTTACAAATTGGTTTACATACTCATTTACATAGCTCGCTATGTGATACATTACTTGACTTCATTTTTGGTCACGAATGCATACTTTACTTTTGAAATGATTACGGATTAGCTTAAGCGAATTGAACTGATAACAATAATATTACTGTCCGGGTGTTCTTGGAGGGGACACATGTAACGTGAGTACATATTCTTTACATTACTGCCCGGGTGTTCTTGGAGGGGACACTGGTAACGGGAGTACATAGGGTGTTCTTGGAGGGGACACTGGTAATGGGAGTACATATTCTTTAAATAAATGCCCGGGTGTTCTTGGAGGGGACACCTGTGATGGGTATATATAAGTCTACGTCACAGCTTCATGAACTGTAAATCACTTGGAGGGTGAGCGCGAATGTTATGAAATAGATCTATTTGGGTGTGAATCCCCGTTCGGGTGATTAGCTATCACTGGGCAAACGAACGTTATAGCATGTCGGATTACGATTGATTGGGCCTACAGGGCCCACAATACTTACATATGAACTCTTACTGTTATATTAGTGCATCGGTTTCATGAACTTAGAGTAATTGTAATCATTGTTTTATACTCACATGGATATTTACTGTGCCTTGAATAAAGTGGCAATACATACTTGAAACATTTTGGTGACATTAAATTGGTCATGCATTCTTTATAAATCTTTGGGATAAGATTGATACTTTTGGTGACATTAAATTGATCATGCATTCTTTATAAATCTTTGGGATATACATTTTGGAAGAACATTAAAGGATTTTAAACGGTCAACTACTTACAGGAACTTTGGTTCAACATTTATACTTACAAAACCTATGAACTCACCAACTTTAATGTTGACACTTTTAATCATGTTTTTCTCAGGTGAATTAGGTGCTTAGATGATTTGATGTGCATTGGAGTCTAAACTAACAAGATTTCATTCATGGATTTCTACATACATACAAGTGATCAAATCTCGTTGTGTTAATTTCAAGCTTTTCATTGTGATGCAATTATGGGACAAACATTATATCAATTTTAAGAAAATCAACGAGATTAATTTTCAAATGACACATTTAGAGGTCGTTCTCTTGTATCCAGCGCTGTGTATTATGAAGTAACGCCCTCGGACACATTTCCGCTGCGACACATTTTTGGGGGTGTTACACACTGAGCCCACTATCATGAACTGTCAATTACTAGATTGTAAGAGCGAGTGTTATAAATAGATCTATTTGGGATTGACATCCCTGTTCGGGTGAGTAGCGCTTACTGTGCCGGTTTACCGGACAACGGACGTATACCATGTCAGATTTAGGATGTTGCGGGTTAGAACATCATCACGGGCAATGTTGGCAATTTATATTGCAATTCATACATGTCGAGCTTCAGTGTCATGAGCTTAGGGAAACGTAATTACATTTTTGTGATATTTGCATCTGTTGCATTATCATGGGGAAAATCTTGCGGTCCTATATTACATTTTACATAAACCTATGAATTCACCAACTTTATGTTGACGTTTTAAAGCATGTTTTCTCAGGTCAATGAGACACGAGGTGCTAAGGATACATTGGGGATACTCTTTTGGGGAGTCATGCATAAAAGATTTGGAGTCATTACATCTTGGGATATTTGTTATGATCTAAAATCTTGTTATTTCAATGTTGAACAATTTAAGCCGTTGTGCTTTGTATTAAACAATTTCAATAAATCTAATGTATCATATTTCAAACGACTCTTTTAGAGGTCGTTCTCATATCTTGTGCTATTGATCTATGAAGTAACGCTCCCGGACATATTATTCCGCTGCGACCCAATTTGGGGGTGTTACGGATTGGTATCAGAGCCAAGGTTATAGAAAACCAAGTCAAATGTTTTTACTTGGACTATAACCGTTTTCAAACATTGCATTATAAAAAGGGATTTTTATGGGGCATTCATTCATACACTACTTGTTGCATTATTTAAGTATACTAGATGTTGCATGGTTCACATACGTGTTTATAATATATTAAGTATATTATTATGGGTCTTATATATGTACTAATGTAAACTCTATTTGAGTGTTACAGATTCTGTCATGTCTTCAGCATCCACAGTTACCTACACATCTGTCTACACTGATTCCGAGCCAGGGAGAGTCTTTTGGGGAGCTGATGAGGAGCTGTCTGATGGAGGTTCTTCACGAGTCATTGTATACGGATACGATGGACTCCCTATGCAGCCGGTAGCTTCGTCATCTCTGGACTATGTGCCAGGACCTGAGTACCCACCGTCTCCCGACTACGTACCCTGTCCTGAGCACCCACCTTTACCTGCCGAGGTACCATACGTACATAAGCCTGAGTACCATGAGTTCTTAGTGCCATCCGATGATGAGGCACCCAGGGAGGACCAGCCTCTACCCGCTGATGCCTTACCCGTAGCCCTATCACCGGGCTATGTGGCGGACTCTGACCTGGAGGAGGATCCGGAGGAGGACCCCAAGGAGGATCATGCTGATTATCCCGCTGACGGAGGGGATGATGATGATGAGCCCTCCGATGATGACGAAGATGATGATGATACTGATGATGAGGATGAGGAGCCCTTTGAGGACGAGGAGGAGGAGGAGCACCTAGCTCCGGCCAACTCTCCTACTATATCTATTGTTGATCCTATTCCCTCAGTTGGGGATACATATGCATTTAAGACTGATGAAGCTACACCTACACTTGTACCATCACCCAGACGGCACACTGCTAAGATATCTATCCAACCCGAGGCACCTATGCCTTTTCCATCAAAGGAGGAGGTCGAGAGACTTCTTGCCTTACCACCACCACCACCATCACCACTCATCTTACTATCACCACCCTCTGCAGAGGAACGCCTTGCTAGGTGTTTAGCTGCACCTGCACTTTCATCATCACCACTTCCTATAGTACCTCACCCATATGGTAGCCCTAACCATGTGCATGCACCCCTAGGCTTCAGAGCTGCCATGGGTAGATTGAGAGCCTCATCACCATCCACTCATCATCCACTACATCCATCACCACCATTACCACCTCCACCATCATCACTACATTTACCACCACATGTACCCACATTATTACCATTACCATCATCACCACTACCACCACTACCATTCTCACTGTTCATACCACCACCAGTCGACCGTAAAGAGGACATTCCCAAGGCCAAGTTACCACCTCATAAGAGGTTATGTCTGACTGCTCTCACATTGAGGTATGAGGTGGAGGAGAGTTCGACTGCTGCTCCTAGACCTACTGGAGGTCATAGAGCGGATTATGGGTTTATCGGCACTATGGATGCTGATATCAGACGTCAGACAACCGAGGAGGTCGGCTATGGCATTAGGGATGTTTGGGTAGGCCCGACAGAGGCTGTTGAGGAGGTAGCATCGATGACCCTCGAGGGGGTCAATGCTAGAGTGACCGAGCTTGCTGCGGTTTAGGAGCAGGACACACAAGATATTTATGCTGTGTTAGAGGATACTCATGATAGGCAGACTCAGTTATTTCAGAGAGTTGATGGATTGGTCGAGGATAGACAGTTTCACTATAAGACTACATGACTGTTGGATCAGGAGGCCTTGGTTTCCCGAGAGGCTTAGGCACATTCCGTTGGGTTGAGTTTGGCAGTTCACTATGAATTGCAAGCATATAAGACTCATACTCAGATGTAGGATTACCGTATAGCCTCACAGGAGTCACTGATGATGACATTGATTGCCCAAGTTTCATCACTACAGGGACAGTTGTTAGCAGCATTGGGACAGATTCAGGCACTTCAGGCTAGAGATCAGACCCATGCAGATGATCACGAGGGTGCTAGTAGTTCTGCCTAGGTTTACACTTCTTATGTCATATTTATAGTTATCATTATGTTAGCCGACTAAGTATTATGGGTTTTATGCCCAGCTAGCACGACAGTATGACTTGTATTTCCATTTCTTGTATCAGACAATCATGTATGTTTTCCAGTTATATATGATGTGTTGTATTATGTCATGTCGATCTCAATTCTGTTATGTGTTGTGATCCCAGTCATGTTATATAATCACTGTGTGATGTGATCTTGTTATATATATATTGTACCCATGTCATGTTGTGATGTTTATGAAAACTCACGTATTTTATATTGTTGTGATTTAGAACAATATGCCACCAAGGAGATCCTTTGCTACTGCAAGGGTTGTTGTTGCTGCAAGGGCTGCTGCTGCGGCTGCTACCCCTATGACAGCTGCTGCTGTTGAACAGCTAATCGAAGCAAGAGAGTCTGCGACACTTGCTAATCATGAAACTCTTCGAAATAGCACTAATGGTCAGGGCGACGGAAGCCACAATTCTGACACTGGAACTAGAGGAACAGTACACACTCCGCGTGAGTGTACGTACAAGGATTTTCTAAATTGCCATCCCCTTTCTTTTAAGGGTACTAAAGGAGTGGTTGTGTTGTCACAATGGTTCGAGAAGATGGAATCAGTGTTCCATATCAGCAACTGTGCTGTGGAGAACAAAGTTAAGTTTTCTACTTGCACTTTCCTTGGAAATGCTCTGACATGGTGAAACTCCCACATGAAGACTGTTACTCAAGATGTTGCTTATTCTATGGACTGGAAGGCACTAAAGAAAATGATGACAGTCAAATACTGCCCAAGGGGTGAAATCAAGAAGTTGGAAATTAAGCTCTGGAACCTAAAAGTAAAAGGTACTGATGTCGTGAGTTACACTCTGCATTTTCAAGAGCTTGCATTGATGTGTAGAAGGATGTTCCACGAGGAATCGGATGAAGTTGAGAAATATGTTGGTGGACTTCCTGATATGATTCGAGGAAATGTAATGTCATATCAACCCAAGACGATGGAGAAAGCAATTGAGTTTGGTAACGATCATATGGATCAAAAAGTCCTCACTATTGCCGAAAGACAAGCTGAGCAGAAGAGAAAGTTAGAGTTTAATGTTGGACACAATCAGGGGCACCAATAACAAAACAAGAAGCAGAACACTGGAAGGGATTACACTGCTGGGCCTGGTGAAAAGAGGGAGTACACAAGATCATTGCCCTTGTATACAAAATGCAACTATCACCACAAAGGGCCATGTGCTCCCAGGTGTAATAAGTGCAAGAAGATCGGCCATCTGGCTCGTGACTGTAGGAGTTCTGGTCCCAATGGTAATAATAACAATCATGGGAACTCTGGGACAACTCAAAATTCTAGCACTTGCTATGAGTGTGGCGTTCAAGGGCATTTCAAAAGAGACTGCCCGAAGTTGAAGAATAGAAACCGTGGCAATCAAGTTAGGAATGGCAATGCCCCAGCAAAAGTGTACGTGGTGGGCAATGCGGGGACAAACCCGGACTCTAACGTCGTTACGGGTACGTTCCTTCTAAATGACCGCTATGCTTCTATCTTATTTGATACTAGTGCCGATAGAAGTTTTGTATCTACTACATTTAGTTTCTTAATTGATATCACACCAACTACATTAGACCATTATTACGATGTTGAACTAGCTGACGAGAAAATAATTAGGATAAACACTATCATTCGGGGTTGTACATTAAACTTCCTAGATCATCTATTCAACATTAACTTAATGCCCATAGAACTTGGTAGCTTTTACGTCATAGTTGGTATGGATTGGTTGTCAAAGTACCATGCTATCATTGATTGTGCCTAGAAAATCATTCGTATTCCCTGGGGAAATGAAACCTTAATTGTTCATGGTGACGGAAGCAGCCGGGGAAACAGGACTCGTTTGAACATCATTTCATGCACCAAAACTCATAAATATTTGTTAAAAGGACATCACATCTTTCTGGCACATGTTACTACAAAGGAGATTGAAGACAAGTCGAGGGAGAATCGACTTGAGGACGTACCAATCTTTCAAGATTTTCTTGAAGATTTGCTGGGTCTTCTACCGACTCGACAAGTGGAATTCCATATTGATTTGGTACCTGGTGCTGCACCTGTAGCACGAGCACCTTATCGATTGGCTCCTTCCGAAATGAAAGAGTTGTCGGAGCAACTACAAGAGCTATCCGACAAGGGCTTTATAAGACTCAGTTCCTCACCTTAGGGAGCTCCAGTCTTGTTTGTCAAAAAGAAGGACGGATCATTCTGGATGTGCATCGACTATCAGGAATTAAATAAACTAACGGTGAAGAATCGTTATTCTCTCACAAGGATTGATGATTTATTTGACCAACTACAAGGATCCAGTGCTTATTCGAAGATAGACTTACGGTCGGGTTATCATCAGCTTAGAGTACGAGAAGAGGATATTCCGAAGACGACATTTAGGACTCGGTATGGTCATTACGAGTTCCAAGTGATGCCATTTGGTTTAACAAATACACCTGCGGTATTCATGGACCTCATGAACCGAGTGTGCAAACATACTTGGATAAGTTTGTAATTGTCTTTATTGACGATATACTAATTTATTCAAAGAACAAAAAGGAACATGAAGAACATCTTAAGGCAATTTTAGAACTGCTTAAGAAGGAGGAGTTATATGCTAAGTTTTCAAAATGTGAATTTTGGATTCCTAAGGTACAATTTCTTGGTCACGTGATTGACTGTCAAGGCATTCACGTGGATCCTGCCAAGATCGAATCTATTAAAGATTGGGTGTCTCCTAAAACCCCAACGGAGATTCGTCAATTTTTAGGTCTTGCTGGATACTACCGAAGATTCATTGAAGGATTTTCAAAAATCGCTAAGCCGATGACCAAACTTACTCAGAAGAAAGTCGCCTTTGAATAGGGTGACAAGCAGGAAGCAGCTTTTCAGACATTGAAGAATAAGTTATGTAGCGCACCTATCTTAGCTCTCCCTCAAGGAGCTGAGAACTTCATTGTTTATTGCGATGCGTCACATAAAGGATTGGGTGCGGTGTTGATGCAAAACGAGAAGGTGATTGCTTATGCGTCACGACAGTTGAAGATTCATGAGAAAAATTATACTACTCATGATTTGGAACTTGGTGCAGTGGTGTTTGCTCTAAAGATTTGGAGGCACTACTTGTATGGAACCAAGTGTACGGTGTTCACAGATCATAAGAGTCTACAACACATACTAGACCAAAAGGAGTTGAATATGAGGCAACGTCGTTGGTTAGAGTTGCTCAGTGATTACGATTGTGAGATTCGTTATCACCCGGGGAAAGCAAATGTTGTTGCTGATGCTTTGAGCAGGAAAGAGCGAATTAAACCATTAAGAGTCCGAGCCTTAGTTATGACTATTGGTTTGGATCTTCCCAAACAAATCTTAAATGCTCAGACCGAAGCACAGAAACCAGAGAATCTCAAGAACGAAGATGTAGGAGGTATGATCAGGAAGGATATACCGAAGGAAAAGTTGGAACCCCGCGCCGACGGAACCCTATGCTTAAACGGCAGGAGTTGGTTGCCATGTTATGGTGACTTGAGGACTGTGATCATGCACGAGTCCCACAAATCAAAATACTCCATCCATCCGGGTTCCGACAAGATGTACCAAGACATGAAGAAGCTATATTGGTGGCCCAATATGAAAGCCGACATCGCCACCTATGTTAGCAAATGTTTGACATGTGCTAGGGTCAAGGCCGAACACCAAAGGCCATCGGGTTTGTTGGTACAACCCGAGATACCCCAATGGAAGTGGGATAACATCACAATGGATTTTGTCACAAAGCTTCCTAAGTCATCGCAAGGCTATGACACCATTTGGGTGATTGTTGACCGACTTACAAAGTCTGCAATCTTTGTACCAATGAGGGAAATTGACCCCATGGAGAAGTTGGCAAGGATGTACCTAAAGGAGGTAGTCACAAGGCATGTAATACCTGTTTCAATCATTTGTGATCGCGACAGTAAATTCACATCAAATTTCTGGAGGTCATTTCAGAAAGCTTTGGGTACGAACTTGAGTATGAGTACCGCGTACCATCCACAGACTGACAGACAGAGCGAGAGAACCATTCAAACTCTTGAAGACATGTTACGTGCTTGCGTAATCGACTTTGGGAATGGCCGGGTTAAACATTTTCCATTGGTCGAGTTTTCGTATAACAATAGTTACCACGCTAGCATTAAGGCCACACCTTATGAAGCACTTTATGGCCGAAAATGTCGTTCACCTGTGTGTTGGGCCGAGGTTGAAGAAGCTCAACTCACTGGTCTATAGATGATCCAAGAAACAACAGAAAAGATCGTTCAAATCAAGCAGAGAATTCAAGCTGCTCAGGATCGACAAAAGAGCTACGCTGATTTAAAGTGTAAGCCAATGGAATTCAAAATTGGGGACAAAGTTATGCTCAAGGTCTCACCTTGGAAAGGGGTCGTACGTTTTATCAAGCGGGGTAAGTTGAAACCGAGGTATGTCAGACCTTTCAAGGTGTTAGCTAAGGTTGGGGATGTTGCCTACAGACTTGAACTTCCTCAAGAGTTGAGCAGGGTTCACAGTACTTTTCATGTGTCGAATCTGAAGAAATGTTACTCTGATGAACCGTTAGCCATGCCGTTGGATGGAATTCACGTCGATGATAAGCTCCAATTTGTGGAAGAGCCCGTTGAAATTATGGAACGGGAGATCAAACGATTAAAGCGAAGCCGTATACCACTCGTTAAGGTTCGCTGGAACTCGAGGAGAGGTCCTGAGTTCACGTGGGAACGTGAAGATTCATTCAAAAAGAAATACCCACATCTCTTCACAAATCGGGCGTCTTCATCCACTACAAGGTCTTAAGCTTTGAGGGCAAAGCTCTTTTAACGGGTGGAGACTGTAACATTTCAGATTTTCAGGTCATTTTACGACTCCTATTATTCTTCACTATTTATTTTAGTCCGGTACGCGTTTACTTTTAATTTAACTTTTAAGCTAAATCGCGTAGACTAGAAATAATCATTCAACGTAAACGGTCACCAAATAAATTAAGGTTTACGTCAAGCAAGTGTTATGTAATTATTAGGAAGATAATTATTAACTTTGCGTGTTTTATTTTTATTGGTCACGTAAAAGGCTTACGTTTCGCAATAAAATACGTTTAGACACACCCCGAAAATACCTAGACTTACCTAGACTCGAACCAATACCCACTTTTAATCCTTAAACACAAAAATTATTCAATTTTCGTGTTAATAAGCCATTATGGCCGGTTATGGGTAAACAAAACCCATAAACCATTGGATACTTACACAAATCTTGTACAATGATCCTTTAATTAAGACTTGTACCATAATAATCTCAATAAGATTTCAAAACCTTTCTTTCCCTCCATAATCCTACTCGTCCCACATACATAATCACCTAGAAATCTTCTAAACCTATACTAAGTACATGTACAACAAAGGTTTAATTAAAGCTTGTCCTTAATGTCCCTAATAAGCCTAATACACATTGTGTAATAACCACTTTGGATCCTTTCTTGCTCTTGGATACCCGCGGCATGTACACACATACATATACCATAAGATTGCTCAAATCTTAAGTATCATGTACCATTGATCTTGTAATTAAGGAATGTACTATGTGGTATTAGCAAAACCATTTGAGGTTAACTAGGTCTAACCGAAACCACCTATTAGGGCTCGGTTTGGGATTAGATCGGGACTAAGTGAGCTAACTAATCTTAGGCCTATATAAACCCACTCCTATCTTGGCAAAACACTTCTTGCAAACACTAAACACTCTCTCAAACAAACCATATTGTTTTCTCTTCTTGTTTCGGGTTGCTATCCACAGCCGAGAACAAACACCCTCACAATCTCACCATAGCTTGCAAGCAAGTGACTTGGGTTAGCTTCTAGTGATCAAGGAAGCTAGGTTTATTCGTATAAGGGTTTAGAAGGCAAGAAGGTTACGGGTATAAGCAAGGATTGGGGTTAGTATTCGGGTTATCACACTCGACACCAAACAAGACGCTAGGACCTTTTTGTAAGTTTCTTAGTCTATGTTTCGTGTCTAAACTTATGTTTCTATATATGTTAAGACGTGTAGCTTGTGATTACAAGCTAGACATGGGTCGTGCCTAGCATGGCACAACCCATGTACTCGTAAAATGTCAATACTATGCGTATGACTTGTGTGGTGTAGACCTAAGACTAAACGTGAACTTGTAAATGAGTTTGGACGGGATAAACTTTTCATGCATACGTACAATATGAGCCGAGGGCTTGGTATTGAGTTTTAGAAACGTAATTAAAAAACAATCAAACACACACCATAAAACACACCATATAACCACTGAAAAAACCAAAACACACCAACAAAAACCAACACCAAAACAACCAAAAAAACACACCAAAATAAAACACGAACAAACCAAAAAAATAATACCCAAAAAACAAACATTACCCAAAAAAAAAAAACAAACAAACAATAACACCAATACAAAGAAAAAAACAACATAACATAACAACAAATTACCCCTATACAACAACCCAAAAACAACAAAAAACAAAATAAAACCAAAAAAAAAACACCCAAAAAAAAGATACAAAAAACCACCCCATCCAACAACCACAACAAATTACAAACAACAAAACAAATAAAATACACCAAAACAAAATAAAAACACACAAACAACACATACCCCTAAACACCACCAACAAAACTACTACAAAAACCCAAAAATAAAAAAAAAAAAAAACACTAAAACCAAACACATTATAAAGTACCCAAAAAAGACAACCAATTACAAACAAAACCAAACAAAAACAAAAACAAAAAAACCACAAAAAAAAACCACAAACAAAAAACCACTAACCTACACCAACTACCAAAACAAAACCCTAAAAAAACAAAACACAACAATACAACCACCAAACAAACAAAACAAATTTAAAACACACAACATTAATAACAACATAAAAACAAACACAATACTTAATACAATAAAAATAAAACAAACAATACACACCCACCACAAAACAACAAAAAAAAAAAAAAAAAAAAACAAAACTAACAACCAAATAAAAAAAACACCAAAACTACCCCACAACCCCACACAGACAAACAACAAAAAACAAACAAACAAACAACCAAACAAAAAAAATAAACAACAATACAATTATAACACCAAAACCAACACAAAAAACCAAAAAATCTAAAAACACCAAAAAAACATCCCAAAAAACAAAAAAAACAACAATACCTACACAAAACCACATAAATACAAAATAAACCAAAACAAACAACACACAAAAACACACAACAAAAACCAAAAAAAAAACACCCAAAAAACATTATACATACAAAACATAACCACACCAAACAACACAACAACAAAAAAACAAACCAATTAAAAAAAAAAAAAAAACATATAAACCACACAACAACCAAAAAATAAAAAATACAAACAAACAACTAAACACCACAAACAACAAACAACACACACAACCACCCAAACCATAAACCCAAAACACAAACCACAAAAAACATAAACAAACCACACAAACACACCACACACACCTACACAAAAAGACCAAAATAAAAAAAAAAAAAAACACAACAAACAACAAACAACAACCCACCAAAACAACAACCCAAAAACAAAAAACACAAACAAAACAACAAACAGACAAAAAACAAAACAACAAACATAAACCACAACAAATTAAAAAAAATTACACAAAAAACAACATTTAAACAACAACAAAAAACCAAAACCCAATAAAAAAAAAAAAACCCACAAACCCACTTACCAACAAACAACACAAAAAAATAAAAAACAAACAAAAACACCCGCCACAAACGACCTAAGACTAAACGTGAACTTGTAAATGAGTTTGGACGAGATAAACTTTTCATGCATACGTACAATATGATCTGAGGGCTTGGTATTGAGTTTTAGAAACGTAATTACATTTTTGTGATGTTTGCATCTGTTGCATTATCACGGGGGAAATCTTGCGGTCCTACATTACATTTTACATAAACCTATGAATTCACCAACTTTATGTTGACGTTTTAAAGCATGTTTTCTCAGGTCAATGAGGTACGAGGTACTAAGGATACATTGGGGATACTCTTTTAGGGAGTAATGCATAAAAGATTTGGAGTCATTACATCTTGGGATATTTGTTATGATCTAAAATTATGTTATTTCAATGTTGAACAATTTAAGCCGTTATGCTTTGTATTAAACAATTTCAATAAATCCGTATCGTATTTCAAATGACTCTTTTAGAGTTCATTCTCATATCTTGTGCTATTGATCTATGAAGTAATGCTCCCGGACACATTATTCCGCTGCGACCCAATTTGGGGGTGTTACAGTTGTACTAGGGGTATCCTGCACTAATAATGAGCGCATGGCAAGGGTGTGGGATAGTTATATAGTCGATGTGACCATAATAACAATTACATGTTTAAAACATGGGTTAATCCTAGTGCCTCTTATTTAGCAAATAGTAATACTCACTATGCGGTCTCGGGATGCATCACAAAAACAACTTCTAGAATTTAATATACTACTGGTACGCTCATATAATTTAATATTGATACCAATGCTCCAGAAAAGGCCACAAAGACCATACGTACACATCCGTAACGACGGAATAGACACATATGACTGCATTCGAACCTTAACTCGAGAAAGCTAAAGATATAAATTATCTTGGGTATCAAAAATGGATAACCGAATTCCTAAAGATCTAAAGGCGAACCTCACATTTTTTTGGTGAAATTTTGAGGGTTTATGTGCTACTCATATATATTACTATCCATGAAACCCTATTAATACTCCGTTTTCATCGGTGTGTGTCATAAATTTTTTTAAATTTTGGTTAAAATTACCTTTTACGCTATGTTTCGATATATTACCCATCATTTTAAGGACAAAATAAATGGCAATTGAAGGAATAGTTTCTAACGCTTATTTTCCCCCTACACTTAAGTTGAACATTGTCTCCAATGTTCTATAGAAGTACCCGTAAAAACAAATAAAGGGAATAGAAAACAAGTAAAAGAAACTAGTACTTCCCTGGTTTGCTCAATAATGGAGAAGAAACATGCGATAATTGGTTAAATTGTCCTCCAAGAATCGTCTAATGAAACTTTCTATGAACTTCCAAGCTTCTTCTCATAAAATATAACATGTAATCAAAGGCAAAGACAACTACATTAAGTATAAAATCGGTAGGATAGATATATATGCAACGAGATTTTAGGGATAAAATACCGACCTTCTAACATTACTGACTTTGAAATATCGGGTTTTCAAACTGATTCAGATAAAAAAAGAGTTTGACTCTATTAAAGCAGTAAAGAAAGGATGAAAGTGATGATGTAATCATAGGTTTTTGCAGGTTTACAAGATAATTACAAATTTTAGATATTCCACAATTTATTTTTGGAAAATAATTAAAAAAATTTGAATTTTCACATGGCTGGGGGTGTGACGCCGTCAGGATTAATCCTGACGTCGTCTCCAGCCACTGTAAATATTTTTTCTTTGTTTTTCTTAAAAAATTTCTTGCACGCAATTTTATTAGTTAAATCATGTGTAAAACACTACATAAAACCTGAGATTAATCATTACAATCATATGACTCAAAACTAATGCGAATTAATCTAAACAATTTATTTTAAATGTTTGAATTGGTTCTTTTGCCATTATCCTTTCCGTTACAAGTGGGATTTTATAGCTAATATTCCATTTGGGAATTATTTTTCTTACATGGGGTACTGGTTGGTCTTTGTTTATTGTTATCCTCATGTAACAGTCATAAAGTTAAGTATTTGTTGCATAGTGTAGGTTTATTTGTTTGTGTTTTCTATTTGGGTCTCATTCTCTTTTAATTAGCTTGTTTAATTGAGGTGAGATGCCTTGTATTGTATTTTTAACTTCCTTTTGTGGTTCTTAATTTATGTTGCCTTTCTAAAAAAAATAAGACGAAGTTACAAACAAAACAAAGCATGATTACAAAAATAATTCAAACATAAAAGAATAAACAAAAAGAATTAAAACACAAGACACTCCTAAATGTGGGAAAATTAAATATTGGCTTGCCTTCCAAAAAGCGCTTGTTTTTGTTTGAGTCACGAGCCTGACTCTACCCTTATTTAACAGATAAAGGGGAGGGTTCCCCTACACTTAAGTTCAAGTGCGGGTGATAGTAACGGTGCATACCATTGTTGTGAGAAGGGGTTACATGTTGAAAAATTAATTGTTGAATTATATGATCCAAATAGTGTGTTTCTTTAATCATAACCTTCTCTACCTTTTTTGGCCTAACGGGTGAATTAAGTCTTCTTCCTAGAAAAGAAACTTCTTTAAATTCTAATTCTCAATCATTTTCTATCATCTCCATATTCAAAAAATAAACACCTAGGGATCCACTTTGTCCTAATAAACCTGGTTTAAATCTATAATGTTTCTTAGGATCATCAATGCATGGGTGATAATAGCAATACACATCCTTAGGGTGGAAAATGTCACATAAGGTGAAGGCGGTGTATGAATGGTCAAATGGTCTACTTCCTTCATCCTAAAACTATCCGGACTAGGTGGTTTAATGGGTTGTTCGAGGTCTCTTTCTTCTCCTAGACCTACTTCTAAGGATGGGAAACTAGGAAAGGGTTGTGGTTGAGGCTCCGATTCATCAAAACCAGGAATTTCCCTGGAACTAAGAGGAGTGTCATGATTACAAGTATTCAAGCCTAAATCCTCTAGTGGTGTTTCGTCTAAAGGTTCTACCTCAATCGGGAGTCCTACAGTCTCTTACACTTCATCCGGGTAAGTCACGGGCGGTGTGTTTTCCTTAAATGATGGGAGGACTTGTGGGGTACTTTATGGTTTTGGATTTTCCACCATATCCCAGGCTATACCCCTATGCATCTCAACCCAAACCTCCTTATTTCCAAACAATCTTTTTGCTTGAGCCTTCAAATTTGCTAATTCTTGTTTAAAAATAAAGTTTGGTGGGTTGTCCCATTCTTTTTGGCCCTGGGCAAAATTTTCTATAGCTTCCCATGCTTCTTTAGTACTTAATTATCTAAGGTTCCCGTCTGCTGCAAAGTCAAGGTCCATTCGGGTATAGTCATCAACATGATCATAAAAGAATTGGGTAAGGGACAATAAGTCGAGGCCATGATAAGGGACTCTTTGGATTAAGTTTTTGAAACGAATCCACGCTTCGTAGATAGATTCATCTTGATGTTTGATGAGGTGTCAATTTATATACTTTTTCGGGGTTGTTTAACCCCCTAAATCGTGCATTTATGCCCAAAATAGGTACTTAATCGTTCCTTCTCAGGTATTTTGCATTTGGAATGCATTTAGAAGAATTACACGTGACTTGGGCTTATTTGGAGAAGAAACGGACAAGACTACGGACCTACACCAACATTGCTCAAGAATTTCTCTACAGTGGCTGGAGACGACGTCACAGATACAACGTGACACCGTCACAACGAAGACCAAGACGGCGTCACAACATTCCACGATGGCGTTAGAGCACACGACCCAGCCCATTATCTAAAATATTCTCTTTCATGACGGCGTCACGATTAAAACGCGACGCCATCACAGGGATTTTCCTATATATACAAACCCGAATTTAGGGTTTTGAGGGTGTAACTTTAGAATAAAAAGAGGGTATGAACCCTAATTTGTTTAGCAGCTGTTAGGGACGATTTTAGGGCCTAAAAACCCTATTGTACTTCCTTCAATTCATGTTTTAATCAAGTAAGGTTTATTTAATCATTCAATATGTCTATGTGTTGTTTGATTTATCTATGTTCTTGTTTTATCTATAACATGCTTGGCTAAACCTCCTATTGTGTTTATTTATGATTGTATGAAACCTAGAATGTAGATCTTAGTGGTGTTGCTTCTTGTGATGGATATGCATGTTAGGTCTTAGAAAACCAGCTTTTGTCTGTATCGGTGTTGATATGTCTAGGAAAACATGATTGTGTAGAAAGGATACCATCGGGTAACAGTCTTCATACTACCTTTCCCCCTAATATGGTTGATCTACTTTTAATATATTTCACATGCATTTAATATACTCTTAGGGGCCTTGTAATAGTCTTCATACTACCTTACAGGTGTGTTGTTCTAACAGAATATTAAATAGATGGCGGGTTCGTATAATTCATTCATGAGTTAGGAAATAATTACATAGATCATCACAAGTATGACAAAGCAACAACACTAGGAGAAGCAATCTAGGGAGTAATACATGATTAAATAAATACAGTCTTTTATCTTATTGTTATCACCATTAGTTTAGATTGTTATTTAGTTTATTAGCTAAAACCAAACCAACCTCTTAATTATATGATTTACTGTTTTTCATAAACATAAAAATACAAAAATAATCTTCTCTCAACCCTTAGCATTCTGTTAGACCGTGATCAAGCCTTCCCAACCTATTCCCCGAGTGAACGATAACAACCCCCCGAGTCTTGCCTATACTACTACTACAACGATTAGGTGCTCTGCCTAGGGAGTTGTAAAACTTCGTGTAGAAGTCCTACGACGACCGCATCAAGTTTTTGGCGCCGTTTCCGGGGAATAGTTAGGTTCTGATCATAGTTTAGCTTAGTTCTACTTACTCGAATCCTTTCAAGTAAGACTTTAATTCCGCATATTAGCTTTCTTGTAGTCTATCTTTTCTTTGTGTGTTTGTTCGTAATTTCCATTGACTATTCCATTCTTTATCATGGAGAACGCGAATCTACCACCGACCATTAATCACCCTGTCCTACCAGCTGCGCTGCGCGCACGAGCCGTCCAAGAGCTATGGAAAATTTCGGCCTTCATTGACTCTCGCCTAGAGAGTATTGAGCGATTCCTCAATCGCTTCACCGACCAACCCAATGAGACTAGTATAAATGACCCTGAGTCTGATGATGGATCAGTAGATACACCTCTCATCTCTCCCTTTCCTCACTCTGACAATGACTCGGATGATGAGGAAGTTCCTAATGAGTTAAGTGAATATGAAAACGCAGGAACACTACGCCGAGAAAGAATAATCAATAGTTTTGACAGGGATGACCTTGCATTTGAATGTATGATAGGCTTTAGGAAGTTCACTGCCTATCTCGACCCTTTTTCTACCAATGAATATTATCTCGCGTAAAGCCTATAATACAATAATGGTAGATAGACTAGAGGGGACGGGAAAGAACCTAGTTGCCATTGTTAGGGATGTCTACGTTTTTGTCAGAAATTTCACCTATATCATAGATTTTGTTATGTTATAAGACATAGGAGAATTTATTATGAGTGACATGGCTGAAGTTTGATGGGTAGACCCTTTAAAAAATCACTAAACTCAAATATGACGTCGCTAAGGGATTGGTCTCATTCACTAAGATCTTCGACACATACACATATAGGATACCACAAACAATACCTAGTCTCAAGAACTTCAATTGGAGTAAGGTCCCACCATTGTTAGAACTTAGCCAAAATGATTTGATGAACGGACTTAGGCACCCTTATGAAAAGAATAAATTTATGTACAAAAACTGCTTAAACCTAGGTCCAAAATACCAAGTGAATGAAAGTATAAAGAAATGGCTCATTTGTGGGTACGTGAGCATTCACGAAACAACGTAAGGACGTGTGACTTCGAGTCTAGCTACAAGACTCGTTAATAAAGAAAAGCGCTTCTTGGGAGGCAACCCAATTTACTTTTCTCACATATTAGGAGTGTCATGTGTGTTTTAATTCTTTATAGTTTATTTTATTGTGTTTGAACTATCTTGTAATCATGCTTTGTTTGTTCTTAACCTCGTCTTAATTTCAATCAAAGGTATTTTATCTTTACCCGGTTCGAGTTAAGGTTTATCTGTAGGCGTGCATGTCTATTCTGTCATTACGGCCATGTATGCATTGCCTTGTCACCTTTTCTGGAATGTCTGGTGTTAGTAAAATTC
>BQNB010058249.1:5244-37836 GCA_026074375.1 Tanacetum coccineum
AAATTGGTTTGGTATCAAATTTTTGAGAAGTTAATTGGGTTAAAACAATTTTGGTGTACAATTTTAATTGCGGGTCGATAATCCGAGCTTGATTATCCATTATGATCAACGTAGAACCAAAGATAATATCATCAACGTAGACATGTACCACTAAGATGTCATCGTCGAAGCGTCTTATAAACTAGATGGATCATTGTGTAGTTTTAGTGAGAGAAAGTAGAGAGAGGGGATGAACACAAAAGATGGAATATTAGATTAAGGAAAAAAAGAAAAATGAACATCCACCCCCTCATGGAGAGCCATGAGGGGTATTTATACAAGAAGAAAAAGCTAACTATTCCTAGTTAACATAAAAGACCCCTGCGTGATACGCAGTGTATAAAACTAATCCAATTCACGTGTAAGATGCCAGCTTCACTAAAAGTGAGGCTAACACTTGGACTTGAGAATACAAACAAGTTTTGGTATGTGTGGATATCACTTTTTAATTCTATGTCAAACGTTGTCCTAAAAATGGTAGTTATAAAGACTATTATTGGAAGTGATGTGAAGCAGTATGTGCAGAATAATACCTTGGCGCCTCTCCAAAATTAATCAGATAATTGTTTGGCTGAACACAAAGGGTAATGCAAGATGATTCTTGATTACATTTGGTATATCTGAATTAAATTCTATAACGAGAATCTAAATGGTTAAACTATATGGAATGAGTTAGGATCCATATACATGGTTTAACGGTATTTGAACAAAGGGATGATTATAGCAAGAGATAAAATAACCATGCTACTGAGAATATTTATGAAACTTGATCTTAAACACTTCTAGTTTTAAAAACGAATGTGAGTGTTGCTAGACGTTTCCGTCGTTAGTACACGTGTTGTTTGCTACTCCAACTCCCAAGTGGGAGCTGTTGGATTTTGTGAGTTGAACTAGCCGTGTACGACTAGGAGTGTGTGAGCCTATTGGGGGCACACACGTTAAACATTTAGAGTACGCTTAATTTCACGAACATTCTATGTAAAACCTTAGGACATAACGATTGAGACAAAACTTGGAGATGACTTTATGACTAACCGCCAGAGGAATGTTCTAGGATATGTCTTGGTTCATTGTACTATGAATAACGGAGTAGAATGAGTGTGGATAAAGGATTGAAATTTGTATAGATTAGAAGTTAAACACTGCAGAGTTTTATTCTTATCACTATTAGGGTTCAAGGGTTATATAAACACCCTTCACCCTCACCCCTTTCACTCGTCCAACATACATACATACACCAAAAGTTGCTGCATTCTTCTCCTCTCAAAAACAGCCGAATCAAAACCCTAATCATTAACAATTTTATAATTCGGTTGGCTTTAAAACCAATCTTCTATTTCGGTTGATGGTTATTGGACACCCACCGCTATTCAATTAGAGATTCGAATCCCCCAGACACTTCCAGAGGTTTATAGTACAGATATATATATGCAAGGTGTGACAATCGTTTGATTCGAGCTAGGGTTTATGGAACACTATTTCGGGTTGTAACTGTAGCAGGTTACCACCGAATTCGTTCAAACCCTTATTTGATACTTTATGTATTTCGGTTCCATTCCAAGAGTGGGTTTAGGTGATCGTTTTTCAGAAGCATTTGGTTTACTATTTGTTTGGGTTATACGTGAAGTTTGGACTAGCATCCGGGCGTGCTTGTTTACGTGTTTGTGTGAGCACTCGTAGAGGTGACAACTTAGTCACTCGTTTCTCATTCTTGGTTTCTTTGATTTGCTGGTGACTACGAGGGTATGTTCCTATTTAATTTACATGTCCCTTAAATGTGTTTTATATGTATGTTGATTATTTGTACTAGACTAGATCTATCCGCTGCGTACTCGTTAGAGTTAAATTGGTTAACTTGATTGTGAAATTCCAACAATTGATCCAGATCTGAAGCAGACCTTTTTAATTGTAGCCAAAACTTACTACTACAGGGCACACTTTGATCATGAAACAGTAAATGGCCACATAGACAAAGTATTATTTGAAAATTTAATTTGATAGTGTTCAGGATGGACTTGCAGAAATATAAACCTTCAAAAAGACACTTAATTGGTAATCAGATTAAATGAACCAGATGGAAATACGTGGGAAAGAGTCATAAACAATGTTTATTTTATGACGATAACATTTCCGCAGAAGATGTAATAATCATCATTTAGGTAAGATGAATGAATTAATAACGCGATGTTAATTACTCTCATTGTAGAACAAATAGCATCTATATATCATAATCGTTGTTTGGTCTTTTGGCTAAACTAGTTTTAGACCCACACGCGTTCACGTGGCTTGGTCATTAGCTAACGGAGTTTAGACATAGTACAATCTAGTAAATATTTTTGTATATATAAGTTATAATCATGTGCGTACTATATAAAATAATTTAATTTATCTCAATAAACCGTGCTTTTACGCGAGTTAAACTTTTAAAGAGCAATAACGGCTAGGCAGTTATTAAACGTAAGTAGTCAAAAAAAAGTTCTTTTCCGGATAACCTTACTTAATTACGAGAAATAACATGAGTCGTTCGTATATGTACAATTTCGTGTATTTATTTACATATTACAATAACTCGTGCTTTCATTTTGATAGTTATAATTCCGTGCGTATACAAAATGAAAATCTCATATACGCTCGTATTTACTAGTGTAGTTTCATAAAAGGTTTTATTGTAAACGTATTTTCGTTTTAGTCACTTTTGGTGCGCGCGCACCGCATTTAGTGCACCAAATTTTAAAAAGAGATCGTGAAACATTTTAGAGCACCATATATAATTTCTAAACAAATGAGAAGTTGCTACATACACTTCAGTGCATTGGGAGTACATTTTGCGCACCAAACAAGTGTGAGTAGATGTTAGAGCACCATATTTAATTTCTAAACCAATGAGAAGTTAACACGTCTATTTTTGTGCGCTAGCGCACCACATTCCTTATTTGCATACTAAAATACGAAAAATATGCATATGGATTATTGAGATTTTTAGATACCCAAAAGATATGTTACCTTATCCATTTGACATATCATTGAGATTTTCGTATCTAAGTGCTAGATTTTTCTCCCATAAATAAAGAAAAATATGTTCTTAGTCATCAACATTTGTAACACATACCAAATACAAGATTAGTTATTCAAGGGAGAAATTTTGGTTATTTCTTGTTAGAGATGATGAATATATGAGATGTTTTGTTTCGTAAAAAGGTTAGTTATATACTTTAATGGATCAGGCGGGTCAAAATTCAATTTAGATGTTACGAGGGAGGTACGCTTATCATATCGTTATCCGCCGAAAAACAAGGTTTACGAAATCACTAACGATGACGAGTTAAGGTTTTTAATCAATTATATAACTATGACAAGTCAAGATCATATGGAATTGTTTGTTAATCAGAATCGTCAAACATCCTACAAAATTTTGAATATCATCAAAATATTCATGCTACACATACTATCAATAAGTCTCAGTATCCACCAAATACAACTCATTTAAAAAAAATCAGAATATTCAATCATCTAATGTAAATGTTGATTTCTCACACAATTTTAAAAATTATGAGTATCCAAAAATTACAAAACTGTTTAAAAAATTTCAATATTATTTTACTTAATATTACCAAAAAAATTTCCTAATCAGAATACTCCATATCAACAAAATCCGTTTCCTTATTAGAATTATCCGTTTTTCCAAAATCTACGACAGTCCAGGAATTACCATGTTTCTAGTAATATCCATGATACTCGAAATATTCAATGTTCTCAATATATCAGATACTTTGTAAATGAAAAAAACAAAAATCTAAACATGATAGTTACCACACCTATAAAACTTATGTTGATAAGATGATGATGACGATGATGATAATGATGATGTTTCTAGTAATATCCATTATACTCGAAATATTCAATGTTCTCAATATATCGGATACTTTGTAAATGAAAAAAACGAAAATCTAAACATGGTAGTTACCACACCTATGATGATGATGATGATGGTGATGATGATGGTGATGATGGTGATGGTGATGGTGATGATGGTGATGACGGTGATGACGGTGATGACGATGATGACGGTGATGACGGTAATGATGATCATTATTGCTTTATAAACTATTTTGAACTTTTTTGGACTATTTAGACTATTTGGACATTTTGAGCTATATTGGACTATTTGAACCATTTTTGAACTTGATAAATGCTTTTAAGTATTCGTGAATTCTCGTTTTACTGTTCTTTATTTTAGGGAATATTGCATACTATGAATTGACTTTAAATATAACGTTTGTTATGTCATGACTTTGCGTATTATTTTTATATACGCATGACTTTATTAAATTGAGACTTTGCGTAATATTTTTATATACGCATGACTTTACAGAATTGTTGGACTTTGCATATTATATTTCTAATATGTAAGACTTGGTTAATAATGACTTTGCGTATTATTTTTATATACGCATGACGTTCATTTGAGACTTTGCGTATTCTGTGTGAATACCTAAGATGCATAGATATAGTGTTGGGTAGGGCTGTACCGATCCTCGTACACCCTCACATCAGTAAGTCCCCCATTAGGTTCCTGTTCTTACCCAATAAATACGTACTTTGTATGATCCACTGTTCAGGAGTGTAAGTATTATGGATAGCGCTATTAGAGGTCGGCCAACCTCTTGTTCCTCGATTCTCATGGAATTGCATAATATTTATATATAAGGGCATTCGTTCATTTGTGCATTAACACTATATATGCATTGCTATTGACTTTATTATTAACAAGTGGCTTTGAACATTTAGACTTTCTATTATCAGACATATCTTTATATCATGAAATTATGTGTGAATTTATACGATACAAGTTTTGTATGGGCGGGACTTGTATTATGATAAATTCATATGACTCTGGTCATGATATCTTCTTTTATAAACTATATTTTAAGACTTGTTCTTTATCATGGAAGAGTAAGTGAATGTATATTTATTACAAGTCTTGTATGGGCGAGACTTGTAATAGGATAGATTCATAGGACTCTTGTCATGAGAACTTATTTATAAATGGGTTTTTACTACATTTTTATAAACCTGTGTACTCACCAACTATTTTTATAGTTGATTTGTTTTCTCATGCATTTCAGGTGATCGTCAGTAGTTTTTCTTACGAAGGCATTGCATCATGGTCATACCGTGTCATCTCTTTTAGCTTTATGCTGTCAAGACTATGATTTTGTGAATTTAAAATTTTCATTTAAATGCCAATGTTCGGCGAAGATAATTATGGTATTATTGTACTATTTCTTTCAAATTAAATTATGGTGTTTTATTATTACCATATGCTTGTGCCTTGAGCTGTCACACTCCGTGTTTACGCTTTAGCGGGGTGTTACAGATTTGGTATCAGAGTTGTGGTTATAGTAAATGCCGGTTTTCGAAAACTAAAAACCACAACTATAACCAAAAAGTACTTTTATAAAACACCGAACATGATAGGAGTTGGCTAGTCCGGACATTGCATCATTTGACCTTAATTAGATTAAACTTGATCAACTCTGTCTAATTCAGGTAGAATCATGGGATGTTGGGAATAGTTACTAAGTATCGTCTTTGGTGGAGTCAAAGGCATAAGGTCACCTGAAGTTGCATTATCGTGTGCGTTCATATTTCGTGCATTCATGTTTGTGCTATAGTCCAATGTGTCATTTTACATGTGTTCTTTATCCTTGTCATACTATGATCTGATTGACTAAGCATGTCTTTGTTTTCATCATGACGCGATTGTTAAGTCACATCCCTCACCTTCCCGTATATTATATGATTCGGATGAAGAGACCGAAAAATATTAGTATTTTGATTTTCAGATAGACGCCGATAGATTCCGAGTCAAAGCTCGAGACGAGCAGCAGAAGAACTACGTATGCATGACATACATATGAGTACTTGATTAGTACATAACCACTCAGTGGTTGATTGATTTATCCCAACGGTGTTGTTGGAGGAATATTTTGATACGTCATAACCGTCTTATTTTTTGTTAGGAGTTGAACTCCAGTTGGTAGCCGACTTGTTGAAAGGCCATTTATGGCGCATATAGCTCGTTTTCATACCTTAAAGCATACTTTTAATTCTGTCATATTTCGATCATAATATGACACAAAACTCGTTTTCCCCTGTGCCAATCCTGACATTTAGTAGGGTATATGACCGTACCTTGCGTATTGCACGCGATTATTTTCTCATCCATTATGTGGATTGACATTATTTATACTGTGGAAATCCGTTACTTTTAACGTTTCGTTCTTGAAGACATTCGATGAGACGGATTACGTCATTAGTCGCCCTCGGAGCAACTCGCCTAGGAGTGTTATCCCTCTATTTATTTGGTTGTATGACTGTCGCCTAAAAGATTTCTTTTGAGATAAAAGAATTGATACGAGAATGAGAACCTTGTACTTGATAAATTGGTTAATTGGGTAACCATGATAACAATTTTCATCCTGGCGTTCGTGTTTCAGAGATGATACTAATTTAGATAAGTCAAAGTCCTTTGTAACAAAAATGTGCATAAGATAAATGTTTTCTTAAATACCTTTTAAAGCGTGACGCTTTAGTAGATTTCAAACTGCCTAGTGTCAAACCTATGTACTATAATGTCCATCTAAACCACAAATATTGTTGGATATTATTATCCAACCCACCTTTGGAAAAACGTTCTTAGTATATAAGTTCGTTGTGTCTATTTCATTACGTTTGCTAATAAAGATTTCAAAATTTTGAAACCTTTATTATACACTACTTGAACTATTTTATAAAAAAAATTATTACGATTTATGCTGAAAAGCCACTTTTATTAAAAGTCACTAAGAAATACGAGCTTTTACAGACGCATATTTTTGCACGATCATCATTATAAAATTTTAAAGCTATGCATGAGAAATTTTTATCCTTACCTTACATAAACTTTTGTGGCATCTAATTTTACATAAATATTATTATGATAACTTCCTAGTTATATTACATATATATGCACTCGGATTATACTTTGGTCAAACGTTTGCTCAAATAAATGTATTTGGACAAATTTTAAAACCATGTCTCCAAGAGGAAACACACACAACCCAGGAACGAATCTTGGAAACTAATTACTATACCTCTATACTCTTTGAACCTAGAGCAGATACGAGTCGCTTTACCCAAGTATAACGAGAGTAATCATCCACTATCACCAAAACATACCGCTTTCCATTAATACTTTCGACTCTCATCGGACCACATAAATCCATATAGAGAAGGTATAACATCTGCTTAGAATTTGGAACATGTTTGGGTGGGTGAGATGCATTTTTGATTTTTCCTTGCTTACAAGAGGGACAAAGATGTTCTTTATGATATTTGAATTTTGGAAGACCAGTGACGAGATCGTTTTTAACAAGGTCATTTGTGATGTCAAAATTAAGGTGGGATAGACATTGATGCCATAACCACGACTTGGTAGAGGTAGCACGAGCGATGAGACAGATTGGAGATGCATAGGTCATTTCATGGAGATTGATTGTGTAAAGGTTTGTTCTACGATTTCCTTTCAACAAATCAACGCCTTCGAGATTTCTGACATAGCAGGTGTTCCTTCTGAAAGAGACCTCTAAATCCGAATTACAAAACTGACCAACCGAGAACAGGTTGTGCCCCAAGCCTTCAACGAAATAACCCTGGTGATCAATATATTTCCCTATTAAAGATCACCGTAACCCAGAATTATAGCAATATGATCATTTTCAAAGCGAACCGTTCCCAGAAACTTCCAGACGAAATTTATGAGAAGCTTTAGATTTCCTGTCATATGCTTTGAGCATCCTGAGTCTACGCGCCATAAACAGATTTGAACGACCTCAACTGATCCATCTGAGTCATAGACGGGAGCTTTGTCAGTCTGAGTACCCAATGTCGATGCTTGTTGCAAATTAGCCATCAAAATGCAGTTTGCATTAACTTCCTCGATCTCATCAAGATCCCCTGCAGTAGCCATCAAATGAAACTCTTCAGCTTGGAGTTGGATCCCTGATTCTTCCTTTTGAAAAATCAGCAACTGAGTCTAAAGATAAGCAGCATCCCTTCTCCTTGGTCTGACTGTGCAGTTCCTAGCAAGATGACCCATTCCTCTGCAGTTGTAACACCTTACTCGATTTCTTTTTTTCCTATTACCATTACCTTCAGCCTGTACTGCTACAACATTACCATTCCCATTCTGATTCGCATTCTGATTAGCAATCCCCGGAACAACAATAAGCCCATTCTGATTTCTAACATTCTGAACACTCGGATTCTGAACTACATTCTAAACAACCTGATTCCCTACATTATGTATTGCATTATACCCATTCTGATTCCTAACATTCTGTCCAGCATACTGTCTAAACTGGTTTCCACCATTACCTCCAACTATCTGCATCTGTCTATCTTGCCTCATATTCATACCCGGTTGAGCAATCTGCTTGTTACATGGGTTAGATGAAATTCTTTGGTTGTTGTTGGTTGGTGTAGAATAGTTGAGTTTGAATGCCTTAGCCATTAAAACAAGTGCCATGTTCATAGCAGTAGTGGGATCTGAAATGTCTTCGGGATTAAGCATTGGTTATTGCGTGTAGTTCTGGTTGAATGATGGTTGTGGGATGTAGTTGTTGTTTGGTAGTGGTTGTTACATGTAGGTAATCTATGATGAGTGATCTTGGTGAAACACTTGATAATTGTAAGGATTATTGGAATTTTCCATTAATGCCAAAGGATCATGTGTTCTTGCAAGTCGTTCTGCCCTCGGCTCATTTACCTCCACCTGATTGAATTTTAAGAAATCATACAACTGAGTGTAATCAGCTTCATGCAAGTCCTTTGTTTGGTGAACAATGGTGACATGTCGTCTCCATTCGGGTTGTAGGTTATTAAGGAACTTGACATTACTGGCTATCTTTTCTGGAAATGTTTGTTTCTTTTGAAGTCATTCGTTAACTTTAAGAAACGATGATAGTAAGACTCAATTGATTCCTCGTCAGTAGAAGTAAAGCTTTCTCATTCATTAAACAACTTAGCCTTTTTCTCTTGAACTCCAATCTCTGAACCTTTCATCATTTGCTGAACGCATAACCAGATTTCCTGAGCAGTTTCACAACTATCAACAGCAGCATAGATGTCTTTAGGAAGACCCATGAGAATAGTCTCAATGGCTTGATCATCAACTTCTATTTGCTTTACTTCTTTATCAGTAAGTTCATCATCAGTCTGCTCATGAAAAGTTTTAGTAATAGGAACTTCACGGTCTGGATCACCTGGTTCAGGAATCATTCATCTGATATATGACCCATGCATATTAGAATTATAGATTAGCTTTCTGTTTGGTTTTCTCTTTTCATAACGAAGAAAACGAGAAGACCATGGAACATAGTGGTCTTTGTTGAGCATAGGTGGACGGTTCTCAAAACCAGCAGCATAAATGTCTTGTTGAGTCGACATTGCAAAAGTGATGTGAGATGAGATACTTTGATCGTTCAGTGATAAAGGAGAATTGTGTTAAAGAGTTTTTGTTGAAGGTGATTAGGATTGGTATTTCACGGGATTTTACAAATCTTGATTAAACCGAGAAAATAATTGAATATTTCGCGGGATGTTACAAATGCAAGACAAACCGTTGAAAATAACCTGCTTTCTGAAAAATTGTAATATTTTGCACAACTTGTGTAAAATTTGGCAGAGTTTTGTTTTGCACAACTTACGTATTTTGCACAAATGTTACCTAACCTGTTTCACACAAATGTTACACAAACATATTTCGCACAACTTAGGTATTTCGCACAAATGTTACATAACATGTTTCGCACAAATGTTACACAAACATATTTCGCACAAATGTTACATAACCTGTTTCGCACAAATGTTACACAAACATATTTCGCACAACTTACGTATTTCGAACAAATGTTACATAACCTGTTTCGCACAAATATTACGCAAACATATTTCGCATAATTCTTCAAAAACACATTTCGCACAAACGAGGAAAAACGAAACAAACACAAAAAAATCACCTAAAAACAACCCTTTTTTAAGTTTTTTCTTGATTCTTTTTGTACAACTAAGTGTCCTAAGCCTAGATCTTATATAAAAACATAAACTTTATAATTTTTAACACCTAAAACTTATGTTTTAATTTGTTCGTGCATGAGGCTTTTGAACACAAAATAAACGCACACAAATCACTCGATATCACCCCATGGCGACTGATACTACATGTTAGACTATATCACACACATCATAACACATGAAAATGTAAAATCTTAGAGAGAGAAAGGAATTTTTTGAGAGAGAAGGAAATGTGTAAAAAATAGAGAAAAGGAGGTTGATTACACACACATAAAATGTAACCAACACCCTCCTAACAAGCTAGGAGGATGGTATTTATACCCTAGAGAGGGCTTGGCCTCTTGGGCTTTCTTTTGGGCTTTTTGGGCTGAATACAAATTAACTTATGGGCTTTAGCCCGACACCTAGGTCCAATTAGCTTAGACTAATTCCTGTAAACTAACTTTTTCCTATACAAGGCTCGGGAGTATATAATGACCATCACTTTACTAAAAATGAGGCTAACAAACTTTGAATCGGGCTACAATGCGAGCATGCCAAAGAGAGCTTGGATTGACAAGGATAAGAAGCGGACAGCTTCCATGCTAGAGAAGATAGAGCAGACGTTGCTGACAAGCGGATTATGAGGAGTTTAGAGTGTTTTGTGGGTGGTAGAAGAATCGAGACGGACTACAGACTTTTGACATGGACATAATGACTTGTCATTCTAGGTTTTGCTGATATCAGGTCCAGTCTCGAACATTATCTTGTGAATATGTAAATATGTAGTGTAGATCAATAAATGAATAGTGTTGAAGTACAAGTTTTTCAAGAATTTTTTAATAAATTCAAAATCTTTCAAATCTTGTACTCAACGTTAGTTCATTCCCTCATAATTTAAGGGGGCATTAAAATGTTACAAATATACATGCTAAATCAGATAACATTTTTATTCCCAGAAACCTTAATATTTTAATCAATTGATATCTAGAATATCAAGAGATTTGACATTTTTGATAAGGGGAGAAAATATAATTAAAATATGTGACTAATAAATGTGATCTTAGTGACTCAAGTGCGGCTTCCTCCCTACATGTCCAAAAAGCTTTCGTATATCGATGCACATGTGTAGGGGGAGCAAGTTTGAAAATTGAAACTTTCAAGGTACAAATGCTTTTGATTTATATCTTATGTACCTTGATTGATTTTCAAATGGTTTTATGGCTACAATGGAAATACCAAATGACCAACCAAGCTACGTTTATCAAGGATATATAAGGTGGTTAGGGCTAGGTATTTGTTCTATGATTCAGCCAGAACTGGAGGGATCTACCCATGGACACTCCAATAGATAGAGTAGAAGTCCTTAGGTATGATATATAAAAGGAGTAAAGTAAGATTGGGATAATTTTATCCAAGGCATGATTTATCATCGGAACAAACCCAACATGGTGATAATGAGGATGCGTTGGTTTAACATTGAAGGGGTTGAAGAATTAAAAAGAATTGTAAGGATAAAGGGTGTAAAAAAGAAGCCTTCTATACACTTTAGGCAGAAACCGGGTCAATACATATGCTATCAGAATCACACAGTTGATTGCTGGTATTGAAGATAGTCATCATGGACCCAATGATGCAATGCACAACCCTCCTAAGCTACCCAGGCTTCTCTCAAAAGAAGTTTGTTTCATTTCTCATGGTGATTAAACACGTTTCTATTGACTTTCTCACTCCGAGTTAGTTGGTATTGAAAAGGTGGTAGTCTGCTCTAACCTTCGATCACTAAAACCAAAACGCACTTATCGAGTCTAGGGCCAAAGAGATCAACCTATCAATCTCATTAGGACACAATTCCAAATTACACTCATTGTTCATATACTGTGAACACAAGTGATATATAAAGAGTCCTACGCATAATCCATGTGATCTTGCCAGAACATTCAGAGTGGTGCTCCTTAGCATTTCACAGTGACGAATGTAAATCCTTCTAGTTTCAACATCAAACAGCATTGCGGTAGGTGACTTGTGCGATCCTATATGGATCAAACTTGTGTCAACTAGATATCGATTTGGTCCAGTTTATGAATTGACGACTTAATCGATAAGATAGTAACTAACCATTTCACTCTTATTGTGTCGTCTGCTTTGAGACGTTCTGATAATGAGAACACGCAAGTACGGTGAATCTGATGCATCCACATTAGAGGATATAATACTTTAAGCTAGAAATCCTGTCAAGGAGATTCTGACGAACGACAAAGCCATGTTCGTCCATATATATGCTTATTACTAACCTTTAATTGCAGATTTAAACAAAGGTGGTGGTTCTCCTTTCTAGCAGAGTAAAATTCATAACCACATGCTTATACTCAATCGACAAATATAAAGACATGATGAAAGCTCAAGTACATGTTACCAAAGTCTTCCGCTACTCTGATACTCAACGTCTTCCTTGAAGTCATAAAGTGTTCAAGTCAAAGCATATCAAGAGAGATAGTCAATCAACTTTCAAGATAAATAAAAGTATAAGCATAGAACACAAGAAGGCATGATCAAGTGATGATAAAAGTTTAAAGATCTCAAGATGTAAACTATCAAATGATAAAGGCTCAAGATCACAAGTCTATAAAGCATGAAGGAACAAGTTCCAAGACCACTACATAAAGTCACAAGATAATGATTAAAGAATCAAGACTATGAGCAAGACTGAAGAGCATTCGTAGAATGCTAAGTTTAAGTCTTTTGTAAATTGGAGTGACCCCCTTAGGGGAGATTGTTAGGAATCGAGAAAAGACACGGTCACTACCAAATATATTAGTTCTTAGCACGTAGTTAAACGTGTAATAAATAAGCAAGCTAACCGGGTCGAACCATGGACTACCATGGATCACACATGCCCCATCTATGTAAGACAAGTATAATTACTCTCTCCACGCATGGAGATGGTGTTGGTTTTCATTTATATCATTTACTCTTTCACTTTCTCTCTAGAAAACCTTCCAACCTTTCTCTCTCTAGACTTTCTTAAGATTATCATTGTTTGTGTGAGTGATACTATTCTACACAACTTGATATTAGTATTTCCGGCATGCGTTTACCAAACGTTTTTATAGAATAATACAGCTATTGCTCATTGCTACAACTATTTTTGACAAACATATCCATAGTTTAACTTTTTTCTTTTATGTAGGAATTCCTAAGTTTGCTTTGATCTTAGTGCATGACTTTAATGTATCCTCATTTCTACATATGAATGGATACTTCACAGGAAGACGAAAGGCTGAAGTGGAGGTTCTATCCAAATACCCAAGTTTTAGTAATTCATACAAACTTTTCACATTTTTTATTTAACTCATGGTAAATTCCATTATGGATGTTTTTTTCTTATTTGTTGATGTTGTGAAGCCTATGTGACATTTTAAGGAAAAAATATAAAATAGAATAAGCTATGTGACACCTAATGACTATTAACGCAAAAACCCCCTAACATCTAAGTTTTAAAATATAACAAGATTAAGGAGGTGCTTACTTCCATGTAAAGCGTTTAACATGATTATTAAGGATACTTGGGTTGAAACATGCTCATGGATTTGGGTAAGAAATTAACAATTGTGAGCCTATTATAGCATTCAAATGCGCCGATAATAATTCCTTAATTAGTCTTTCAAAGTTATATATGTTGGCCACGTGGGACATGCCATATCTCTAATGTATATGCCAAAACATAACAAATTGTATAGTTTAGGCTCGAGTGTACCTCATTTAAGCCTAAAAAGTATTGTATTCACAAATATTCTCTATTGATACACATTCTCTTTGTTTTGCAAGGAACTACATTGAGCAGATTACTAATTTTATTCTTATCCCGAAGTGATTAGTATTATTGGCATGTGAATGCAAGTTGGAACTAGGATGAGGGTAGAAAAGGGCTCTTTTAACCTTTTTATGCCACATATCTGATAGTCTGATACGAGTGGAGGAAGGTGTTGGATTATGTGAGTTGGTTCTGAATTTTATACGTTAGAAATACGTGAGCCTATTGGGGGCACACACGTTAATACACGAATAATACGTTTTATTACTTCGCGGAATAAATATTTGAATAGTCGTTAATTACGTTACGTGTATAACTAATTTAACGGATATAGTAAACATAAAACCAAGGGACTAAACCAGACAAAATCTAAACCACATGGGAGCCCCTTGTTGGCCGAATCCCATAGAAGGTTCCAAAGGGGTGTTTGTTCGGCTATAGGAGAGGAGAAAAGGAAGGGGAAAAAAGATTTGGATAAATATGGAATTTATAATAATCTTGTTGTACAAAAATTAGGTTTGAGAGTCTATATATACACCCACCTTAAACCTCATTCATCATTCATTCAATCCCTAAAATCACCTAGAATTTTTGGTGCTCCCACTTCCTCTCAAAATCTCAACCGAAACCCTAAAACTCCTTTTAAGGTTTTTGGATTTTGCTCATTCCCAACCGATCGCAACCTAAAACTCTTTTAGGGTTTTTGGTTTTATCATCTTCCTAGCTTGACGATACTACACGTGGTGTTTTGGTTCTCTCCTAGCTCGGCGAAACAACAAACCTATACTAGGGCTTTGGTTTAAGGTTTTAGGATCTAGGGTTTTGGTTATTAGGGTTTTTATATAAACCCTAATTGGGGTTTTACTTGGTTTGATTAGCTCAAAAACTCACAAGGGTGTGTTTGGTAATCGGGTTAACACGTGGTGTTTGTTCATGAATTCAAGGCTAGACAACTTGGCGTGTTGGCTTGACGTGATTGTGTGAGCAACCGTAGAGGTGGTAATTTAACCACTAACTCGTTTTCAGGATCAATAACATGAGGTAAGTTTTCTTCCCTTTTATTATGTGTTAATCTATATGCTAAAACTAGATCCAATCCGTTGCGTACTCGTAGTTAATGGTTTAACTAGTTCTTAAATCCCAACAGTAGCATCACGAGTCAACTTGTTTTGGCATTAGGGTTACACTCCTAGAATTACATCATGTATTGAATTGTAAATGCCTAGATTTAATTCACATGCTTGATCTGTTGCGTTTCATATTTTATTTATTGTTTTCTTGCAAATATAGCAAAGATTATACAAATCATTACCATAATTAATAAAATATAGTAGATCTAGATCTTGAAAATTATTAATTGTTAATATAGGTTAAAAAGGAATTAAAATTAAATTGTTAATTTAGTAGATTTATTTCCTTTTTTATTATGATTATTTTTGGAAAGTAAATCACACTATATATCCAAAAGATCTTGATTTTTATTTATGGTAATAAAATCTTTTATTTTTGAAAACTAGATCTTTTAAATATTTAATCTGATGTTTGTTTCCTTTTTTCGGCCATAAGACCCACTCAATCACTGCTTGTGATGAATGGGGTGATCTAGCCACATAGATGAAAACATAGTGAGGGTCTTATGGTTCTCCAATTGGGGAAGACTCGCAAGAGAACTCGGATTTTACATGGTTACTTGTTTACTAATGTCATCTTTAGTTTTACTCTGTTTAATTTGCTTATTTGTTTACTTGATTCCTTGTTACACGCCTAAACAAATAAATTACAGACTAATACTTAAAGTGAAAGATGATGTTAATAATGATTTAGTAGTTACACGCCTGAACAAGATGTTCAATGTGATCGGCTATTTGTTTCGTGTAAAACTTAATTTTTGAGAAAATTAACTAGACATTAAATTGTGAAACCTGTTTTTCTTGATTTAAAAACTGGACATTATGGATCTATGGGAAGTACGGCTTATCCACTAAAACAAACTATAAGAGAAGTTTAAGGCAAACATTCCTAAAGAATTCAGGTTTTTAATAAGCTTCGCGCTGACCTATTTCTCCGCTTCTTTGTGCGTTCGATTGGAGTTACCGAGAACCTAAATGATTACTACAATGTCGTATAAAAGGTTTTTAAAATAAGTGCTACAAAGTTGTTTGCATGCCTCTTTGTACACGCTTTTGACACTTTTATGTGAATACCCCTATGTGAAAATTTTAAGTCTATGACAGCCAACCAAGAACACGTGCATTTGGTTTGGCCTCTTTGGTCAGGGCTTAGGGTCATTCCAACACATGGCAAATTTAGTCATAGGTCAGATCTATGGCTATTTTTGCACGTTCTTGCTTGGTGGACTTAAATCTTGTATGCTTGGTCAGACCTTGGACTCGAGGCATAAGATGAGACTAAACATGCTCATGACATTATTATATGATTACTAATGTTCTGACAAGTCTCATAAATCTAAGAGTTGCATCTAATGCAATTAACGCACGTCGCTTACCTCTTGCCCTACTTGTTTACACGTTGGTCAGACCTTCGGTAATAAGTAGGAGGTCAAGTTGGATCTTAGTCTTAATTAGTAAATTAATTGGGTAGTTAATTCTATTAAAAATTTAATTATCGAAAATACTAATTGTTTGAACTTTTTTTAAATTGTAGATGACGGAAACAATTCGGTATTCAAGAGTTTTTTTGAGAAACAAAAACTTACTGGACCTAACTTCATTGACTGGTACCGACAACTTCGTATTGTCTTGTCAGCTGAAGATAAGGAAAGCTACTTGGAGCATCCTATCCCTGTTGCACCTGTTGCTGCTCCTGGACAACAAGTTCCTCCTCAGGCTCTTGCAGCTCACGATGCTTGGGTCAAGGGATCAAAGGAAATTGTTGCGCTTATGCTTATGACCATGGACTTAGATATCTAACGGAATCTAACTCATCTTGGTGGATATGACATGCTTCAGGAGCTAAAAACTATGTTTGCTTAACAGGCAGAACAAGAACTCCTGCAAACCGTGAGAGAATTCCACGCGTGCAAGCAGGAGGAAGGTCAATCCGTTAGCTCATATGTTCTCAAGATGACGAGCTACATTGACAATTTGGAGTATCTCGGTTAACCTGTGTCACTTCGCTTAGCAGTGAATCTTATCTTAGTCTCTTTGTCTAAGGTATATGACGGATTTGTGCAGAACTATAATATGCACAGCATGGGAAAGACCGTGAATGAATTACATGCTATGCTTAAACTACATGAGCAGACATTGCCAAAGAAAGATGTTGCACCTGCGCTTCATGCTATAAGAGCAGGAAGGGTCCAGAAAAACCAAAAGAAAAAAACTGCACAAGGCTGCTAAGGGGAATCAAGGGAAAGGCAAAGCAAAGAAGGGCAATGCACTTGTGCCTGCGCTATCTTTTGCCCCTAAACCCAAGAATCCTCCAACACCCAAAAAGGATAATCCTGCGAAGGACACGATCTGCCACCAATGTGATGAAGCAGGTCACTGGAGAAGGAACTGTCCCGTTTATCTCGCCGAGTTGCTGAAAAAGAAGAAGCTATCTCAAGGAGCTAGCACTTCAGGTATTTTCACCATAGAACTCTATTCTTTTCCTATTAAATCGTTGGTTTACGATACGGGTTGTGGTATTCATATCTGTATAACTACTCAGGGTCTCAGGGGAAGTAGGAAACTGAAGCCAGGAGCTTTAAGTCTGTACGTGGGCGATGGTCATCGTGCAGCAGTTGAAGCTATTAGAGAATTTCACTTGTGTTTCCCTAGTGGACTAGTTTTAATTTTACACAATTGTCATTATGCTCCCTCTATTACTAGAGGAATTATTTTAGTTTCACATTTGTATAACGATGGTTTTGTTAACCGTTTTGATGGCAATGTACTTTCAGTTTCTAGGAATAATTTGGTTTATTTTAGTGATATCCCAAGGGATGGTATTTATGAAATTGATTTGTCTTCTTCTAATACAAATGATAGTTCTATGTATGATGTTAGCAATAAAAGAGCTAAGCTCAACTTGGACTCTACTCTCTTATGGCACTGTCGTCTTGGACACATTAGTAAGAAACGCATTGAGAAGTTGCAACATGATGGCTTCTTAATTCAACTGACATTTAGTCTTTTGAAAAGTGTGTTTTCTGCATATCTGGAAAAATGGCAAGAAAACCTTATTCACATCAAGTGGAAAGGGCTAAAGATTTACTTAGGCTAATACACACCGATGTTTGTGGCCCATTTAGAACTGCGTCAAGACAAGGAGCAAGCTACTTCGTCACTTTTACTGACGACTTTAGTCGTTATGGTTATGTTTACTTGCTAAAACATAAACATGAAGTGTTTGAAACTTTTAAAGTATTTTAAAAGGAAGTAGAAAACCAACTCGGGAAGAACATTAAGTCACTACGTTCTGATCGTGGAGGTGAATATATGAGTCAAGAGTTTTTAAATCATCTAAAGGAGCATGGGATTATTGCTCATCGAACTCCTCCTTACACGCCACAACATAATGGTGTTTCTGAGAGGAGAAATAGAACACTGCTAGACATGGTTCACTCCATGATGAGTCAAACTACTCTTCTAAAGTCCTTTTGGGATTATGCCCTTGAGTCTATTGCACGCATTCTCAACATGGTTCCAACTAAGAAGGTTGATAAGATACCATACGAAGTTTGGCATGGGCAAGCCCCTAAGCTGTCTTACTTAAAAGTCTGGGGTTGTGAGGCACTTGTTAAGCGTGATACACTTACCAAACTTGACAAACTGGAACCCAGATCTATTAAGTGTATCTTTGTAGGATACCTAAAGGAAACAATGGGATATTCTTTCTACTACCCACCCGAGAACAAAGAATTTGTTGCCTAGAATGCTGAATTCTTTGAGAATAGTCTTATAACTCAAGAAGCAAGTGGGAGTCTAGAGGATCTTGAAATAATTCAAGAGGAAGATACGCAACCTTCTATAGACATTAGCTTACATCATGATAATGATGATCAAAAAATTGATAAACCTCAAAGTGATATCAATCCCATTCGTAGGTCCACCAGGACACGTCGTGCCACGGATCGATTGTGTTTACACGTCGATGCTAAGGAGCATAAGTTAGGGGATCTTGGTGAACCCGCTAACTATAAAGCCGCATTGTTGGATCCTGAATCTGAAAAATGGCGTAATGCTATGAATGTGGAGATGCAATCCATGAAAGACAACGAAGTCTGGGACTTAGTTGATCTTCCTCCTAACGGCAAAACCGTTGGTAGCAAATGGCTCTTCAAAAAGAAGACTGACATGGATGGTGCAGAACACACCTATAAAGCTCGTCTTGTAGCAAAGGGCTTTACTAAAACCTACAGGGTTGATTATGAAGAAACCTTTTCTCCTGTTGCAGACATTAGAGCTATTAGAATTCTTATAGCAATAGCTGCGTTTTATGACTATGAGATTTGGCAAATGGATGTCAAAATTGCCTTCCTCAATGGACATCTGATAGAACTAAAGCACGTGATAGTTCTTGGATCGTTTATAGCTCGAGGTTATTTAGACCTCATCTAGGATCATGAAAACAAAGACAATAACATGTAGCGGAATAAGAACAAATCAAAGTTATCATAACAAGGTTTTTCATTATAACACTCCAAGCCCTAATATTATTTGATCAGAATAATACGGTTACATCAATGAACTGTAACAGGGATCAAGTAAAACCTTGATTACCTTGAGGCTAAACTACATATGGCGTCTACATCTCTACGCCTGGAATACACACACACATTTAGGTGTTTACATCTTGACACCTTTAGTCGACTACATTTTCTGTGCACACTAAACTACATGCCTGGGACCTCCTTTTATAACATAAGGAGTCCAAGACTAACAAAGGAAGATAAACATTAGACAAATAAATCTTTTAAACATTTAGGAATATCTTCTGTTATCTTTTATCTGAATAAGGAGATCTTCTAGTATCTTTAAAATCTTCCATCTTTTGAAGAATTCCAGTTTTGCATTTAAGTCTTTTTGTTTCATTCTTTTATTCATTCGTCTCATCAAATCAAGAATCCCAACAATCTTCTCCTATTTGATAATGACAAAACAAACAAAGTCGTATACGGACTTCATCATAAAGCCAAAGCTTCCCTTGAAGTTGAGATGTAATCATCTTCCTAAATGAAACAAAATCTTCTTAATTTAGATTTTCTTTTGTACCATGCCACACCAAGGATCTATAAGTTGCCAAATGTACCTATTAATTCCTTCTTCCCCTTTTTGTCACAATCAAATAAGGGACATATGAATATAAGCAACTTTGATCTTGACCACTACAAACCAATATCACACTTCTAATCCAAGCCTTCTAACTCCTCAAATTACCCTCCATGACGCACAATATAAAAAATGAATCTGAGTAGTAGAAACTCACACTAGCAGTAGTAATAATGACTAGCAGTAGTAAAAACCTTCACCTCAATGTCACATGTAAATGGTTAAACATTTTAACAATAATCTTCCCCTGAAACCCATATGTTAACCATTTCTTGAATCTTCAATTCTGTAAGCTCTATGTAATGATCATTGATGAAGAAAACTAAGTATAACCAACTTGATACTGAAGTAGAATAACCCAAACTTGTGTCTTATGTCTTGTACTATCCATGTGACTCCAAACTCATACCAAGACCAAATTATAAGTAGATCACAACCTCTTGACAAAATCCTCATCTTCTATGAGACACATAACTAAAGGGATAGCAAATGTGCGCATTGAGCACCATAAGAGAAATCACACACCTTTGCTAGATTCGTCAAGTCTTTGTCACATCGTTTCTAAGCACGAACAAGTTATCTTCAAAGTGTAACACCCACTTTAAGATATGATAAGAACACGCATCCAAATAATTCCACTTCAACTTCAAATAAGTAATAAACATTCATCTTCGTAATCAATTATTCCAATAAATACGAGCCTTTAAACTTTTAAGAACATTTAAAATCATAACCTGTTAGCTTCCCCTTAAACAAAGCATCGTGTTCAATCCTAGATCCAAACCATGTGTGTGTCATCCGATATCAATTAATGCTAACAGTTTTAACTTTAAGCACAGCAGTAGAAACAATCCAAAAGAAGCCTAGTAGTATTAACACACTAAACAAACCTGGCAGTAGTAATAATCTTCTGACCGCACTAAATCAATCTGGCGATACTAACCAAATACACAAGCAGTACTAACCTTCCCTTTGGCAACAGTAAATATATGTGCAGCATTAAATCATAGGCAGCATAAACTTCCTTTGGCAACCTTAATTTTGAACCAACACATATACCATTACCAATATATCAGAAGTTATTATTGAAAGAAAATTCAAATCCTTAAATTTAGGATCATTACCATAACTATTTCCAAAAACCTTGTCATACCAGATACAAAACTTGCTCGTCAGAATCATAATCCTTAAAAATTGGGGATTTCACATTAATGCATATCCCATAATCCACACAAACATCAACAGTTTAAATCACCGTATAAACCCTACAAATTAGGGTTTTTATTCCACAATAACATATCCAATCACAAACATGTCGACCACCTGCTGAATCATTGTTACTGCTTATGAAACCTTCACTCATAATACCATGCCAACAATCACGACACTTTTGATGAACCAACAGATTCAAATCAATCCAAATAGCAGTAATAGTATATATAAAACAGACCTGCTGCTTCTTTACCTTCTTTACCTTTTGAGACACTTTTTAGCATTAGTAAAGCACTAATATTTACGATCACCAACAGTACTGTGTCTCGTGGCAGTAGTAACCACCAACGAGCAGTACAAAAACATATAACCACTATTTAAGGATACCCTTTTTTTAAGTATCTAGACGACACTTTTTAGTGTCATAAAGCTGTCACTAGTCTGTCACTAATTCATCATTCTCATCAACTACTAATGGTTCTTTTCATAGAAAAAGTTCCAAAGAACTCTTGAATTATGTAACCAAGAACCACAATCAGCACCCATCTTGTTGTCACGAACCAATCAACAACAATTGTGAACAAACTTCCTGTTATATCAAATTAGGGTTGCTGAAAAACCCTAATATCACCAGATTCGACATGATAACCAAGACAAAAAATTCGTACCTCTTTTACTTGATAGATGCGACACCAAAACACCTTGTAGATCCTAGATCACGAGCCCCATGGCTCTGATACCACCTGATAGAACTAAAGTACGTGATAGTTCTTGGATCGTTTATAGCTCGAGGTTGTTTAGACCTCATCTAGGATCATGATAACAAATACAATAACATGTAGTGAAATAAGAACAAATCAAAGTTATCATAACAAGGTTTTTCATTATAACACTACAAGCCCCAATATGATTTGATCAGAATAATACGGTTACATCAATGAACTGTAACAGGGATCAAGTAAAACCTTGATTACCTTAAGGCTAAACTACATATGGCATCTACATCTCTACGCATGGAATACACACACACATATTTAGGTGTGTACATCTTGACACCTTTAGTCGACTACATTTTCTGTACACACTAAACTACATGCCTAGGACATCCTTTTATAACATAAGGAGTCCAAGACTTATAAAGGAAGATAAACATTAGACAAATAAATCTTTTAAACATTTAGGAATATATTCTGTTATCTTTTATCTGAATAAGGAGATCTTCTAGTAACTTCAAAAACTTCCATCTTTTGAAGAATTCCATATTTGCATTTAAAGTCCTTTTTGTTTCATTCTTTTATTCATTTTGTCTCATCAAATCAAGAATCCTAACAATATCTTTCCGAAGAAGTTTATATGGTGCAACCTGAAGGTTTTGTTAATCCAAAATTTCCAAACCGAGTATGTAAGCTCAAACGTTTCATTTATGGACTTAAGCAAGCATCTAGACAATGGAATAAACGATTTGATGATGAAATTAAGAAATTTGGTTTCAGTCAAAATCGTGATGAGCCATGTGTATATATGAAAGCTAGTGGGAGTTATGTCACTTTCCTAATCTTGTATGTCGATGACATATTGATCATGAGAAACAATATTTCAATGTCACAAGATGTAAAATCCTATCTTGGAAGATGTTTTGCTATGAAAGATCTAGGAGAAGCTGCATATATTCTTGGAATTAAGATCTACAGAGATAGATCAAAGCGGTTAATTGGTTTATGTCAAAGTGCATACATTGAGAAAATCTTGAAAAGATATTTTATGGAAAATTCCAAACGTGGAACTATCCCAATGCAAGAAAAGCTAAAATTGAGTAAGTCACAAGGTGCTTCAACACATGCTGAAAAACAGCTCATGCAAAATGTTCCATATGCCTCGGCTGTTGGATCAATTATGTATGTTGTGAGATGTACTCGTCTTGATATTACGTTTGCTCAGAACATAACAAGCCGATTTCAATAGAATCCAAGTGAACTTCACTGGACTACTGTTAAGAATATTCTTAAGTATCTTCGCAATACTAAGGATATGTTTCTTGTTTACGGAGGTAATATGAAACGAGAGCTCAGGGTTTCTTGCTACACTGATGTTGGATATCTGACGGATGCTGACGACCTCAAGTCTCACACTAGATATGTATTCCTTTTAAATGAAGGTGTTGTTGACTGGAAAAGCACAAAGCAAAGTATTTTTGCAACTTCATCTACAAATGTTGAATATATCGCTGCGTTCGATGCATCAAAAGAGGCTGTATGGATTCGCAAATTCATTTTTGGGCTTGGTGTTGTTCCCACAGATGAAGAACCTATAAATATGTATTGTGATAATACTGGAGCCATAGCAATAGCGAAAGATTATGGAGTCACTAAAGGTGCAAGACATTTTCGCGCAAAAGTTCACTATCTTCGAGAAACCATAGAAATTGGTGACGTAAAGATAGAAAATGTTCACACAGATGTAAACTTAGCTGATCCTTTTACAAAGGCTTTACCATATCCTAAGCATTCTGAATTGACTAGGAATATAGGATTGATTCCAGCTAGTAGTCTCATGTAAATCTGTGTTTTATTAGTATTTAGATAATTTGGAATTGTAAAACAGTTTTTATTTTCTGATGAATAAAGATACTTGATATTTGTTTTTCATTCACATAATAACTGTTATTCTATATTTGCATGTTTAATCCATAAGTGATTTATCATTCTAAATATGTCCATTGTCGGTTAACAAATATGGGAATATTGTTACATAAGACAAATGTGAGTGTTGGTTGTATTATTTGAATATATAGATTGTTCCCGCCAAACTCATGTGTATTCAAAAGGGATGCATATTGGATACCCCAACTTTCAAACATTTATTTTTGGATCTATGTCATAAGTAAGATGTTGAAAAATGGTTTAATAAGTCATCCTTAGACTTGAGATACAAACAAGTTCTGTATGTGTCGATATCACTTTTTAAGTATAAGTCAAACGCTATCCTGAATAAGGTAGTTATAAAGGCTATTCTTGGAAGTGATGTGAAACAGCATCCACAACACTTGTAGTCAACAAAGAATTTGTTCCTCCACTTGATATGCGCAGAAAGATACCATAGGCCCTCTCCATAATTAATTAGATAATTGCATGGTCGTGCCCAAAGGGTAATTCAAGATGATTCTTGATTATATTTGGTAAATCTGAATTATTTCTATAACGAGAAACATAATGTTGAACTATATGGAATGAGTTAGGATCCATATCCATGGTTTAACGGTATCTAGAACAAAGGGATGATTATAGCAAGAAATACATAACCATTAATAGCTGAGATTATTCTTGAAACTTTATCTCAAGTATTTCTAATTTTAAAGGCAAGTGCGAGTGTTGCTAGACGTTTCCATTGCCAGTATAAATGCTGACTGCTACTCCAACTCCCAAGTGGGAGCGGTTGGATTATTTGAGTTGGTTTTGCATTGTATACGTTAGAAATACATGAGCCTATTGGGGGCACACACGTTAATACACGAATAATACGTTTTATTACTTCACGAAATAAATATTTGAATAGTCATTAATTACGTTACGTGTATAACTAATTTAACAGATATATTAAATATAAAACCAATGAACTAAACCGGACAAAACCCGAACCACATGGGAGCCCCTTGTTCGCCGAATCCCATAGAAGGTTCCAAAGGGGTGTTTGTTCGGCTATAGGAGAGGAGAAAGGAAGGGGAAAAAAGATTTGTATAAATATGGAATTTATACTAATCTTGTTGTACAAGAATTAGGTTTGGGAAGCTATATATACATCCACCCTAAACCTCATTCATCATTTATTCAATCCCTAAAATCACCTAGAATTTTCGGTGCTCCCTCTTCCTCTCAAAATCTCAACCGAAACCCTAAAACTCCTTTTAGGTTTTTCAGTTCTTGCTCATTCCGAACCGATCGCAGCCTAAAACTCTTTTAGGGTTTTTGGTTTTATCATCTTCCTATCTTGACGATACTACACATGGTGTTTTAGTTCTCTCCTAGCTTGGCAAAACAACAAACCCATACTAGGGTTTTGGTTCAAGGTTTTCGGATCTAGGGTTTCGGTTATTAGGGTTTTTATATAAACCCTAATTGGCATTTTGCTTGGTTCGATTAGCTCAAGAACTCACAAGGGTGCGTTTGGTAATCGGTTTAGCACGTGGTGTTTGTTCATGAAGTCAAGGCTAAACAACTTGGTGTGTTCGCTTGACGTGATTGTTTGAGCAACCGTAGAGGTGGTAATTTAACCACTAACTCGTTTTCAGGATCAATAACAAGAGGTAAGTTTTCTTTCCTTTTATTATGTGTTAATATATATGCTAAAACTAAATCCATTCCATTGCGTACTCGTAGTTAATGGTTTAACTAGTTCTTAAATCCCAACAGAAGGTACATATGTTTCCATCTTGGCTTGCTTATTATCTTATCCACATTTCGTTACGAATATATTACATGTGGCAAGGTTGACCTATTTACGTATGTATGAGTCAATTTTGGTTACGTTAAATCTTTAATAAGTGAGATTCATAAATTAAAGAACCATGTGAGGAAGTAATGGGTCAATCCGGTTGAAAGTTGTTTTTTTTCCTTTTCATTTGCTTTATTTTTCTAATAAATAAATAATGTGAATAAATTTTTTTGTTTTGTCATTGCAAGCTTTTTCATATCATTTTTTGGTTCTATATAACACGATTTAAGGTGATATAAATCAAGTTAAACTTTTAGCAGATGCTTCTTCAGTCGTATGTTATGCTCTCAAAATTTTAAACTCTTATAAAAGAGTATCGCATCAAATATTGTTAAAAGAAAGTTTTTGAATGACTTTAAAAAAAATACTGATTTCTAACTAGATCATACCTTTACAACAACATTGTGATTGAGTAAATAAACCTTCTGCAACTTTGACCCATTTGATCCGTTATCAAAGTTGCCACCTCAATGTGTTATCCTGGAAAGATTATTTGATTCTTTATTTCAAAATGAATGATTAATGATTTGAATATTGAACTTACTTAAAGTAGTATTTTTAATGCAATCTCTAGCTTTGTTTTTTTTTCTAACAATTCAATTCTTATATGTCACAGAAGCGTTGATTTTTGTGGAATTTGTAAATGTATTATTGGATAGTATATTTCTATAAAAAATTGAGTGGGTCAGTGTATCTTTTGGTATAAAAAGACATGGGATCGGATGGGTTAGAATTGGTCTTTTGCTATAAAAAGACATGGGATCAAATGGGTTAGAATGGATCGGTGATCTTTTGCTATATAAAAAGACACGGGATCAGATGGGTTCAAGTGACTGGTCTCAAATCTTTTATAAAACTTAATAATATATATCCATGGTAAACTTTATATATATATTAACTTCTGCAAGACCTTTACTCACATGAATAAATTTTCGATTGGACAGGACGAGAAGACGTGCACAAGAATCTTCTGCAAGAGTAGGGGCATAAATTGAAATGTTAATGCAAAAACATGTGAAGCTGTTGTTAGCTATGAAAATAAAGAAAGTTGGGAAGAAAGAGCTAAACGTGATCAAATGAGTAAAGAGGAGTTCACATATATCAAGAGAAATCGACTATATAAGTAATTTTCACGATGACTTTATAGTGTTGTTTGATTGATTTGTTTGTTTACAGTATTTCTTACACATTCACATGGGTGGTTTGTATTGAATCTATTAATAGAAGTGTGCATACTACATAGAGACCATTTTGAAAAATATATTAATTTTATTTCAAAACTCATTTATGTGCTACTCTTTTGACTATGTGAACATATTCATTTTTGTCTTCCTTCCACACTAATATCAAATGTCTTTATACGTTTATTACTCTGTTTATCATACCAAAGTTGAGAATTACGACTAAGTTGTATGAATATACGACTAAGTTTTATGTTTTATTTATGTCACAGTGAAGGTTATCATACCAAAGTTGAGAATTACTCCGTCTGATAAACGTTTACCATTTAAAATCGTTAGGAAACAATATCTTTTGTCACTTTCATTTGTTATAACAATTAACAAGAGCCAGGGTTAATCGCTTTCAAAAGTTGGTTTGTACCTGCTACGTTCTATTTTCAGACATGGACAATAATATATTGTTGTTTCAATAGTCAAAAGCAAAAGAGGTTTGAAGGTTGTCGTTTGTGATGAGGATGGTAATATCTCAAAAATTACAACAAATGTTGTCTACAAAGAAGTACTTCAAGGTCTATCGTCAAGGTTCAAGAGATATGCAAAATCGCTTTCAAAAGTTGGTTTGTACCTGCTACGTCCTGTTTTCAGACATGGACAACAATACATTGTTGTTTCAATAGTCAAAAGCAAAAGAGGTTTGAAGGTTGTCGTTTGTGATGAGGATGGTAATATCTCAAAAATTACAACAAATGTTGTCTACAAAGAAGTACTTCAAGGTCTATCGTCAAGGTTCAAGAGATATGCAAAATATACACATGACATATATGTTTTATACGATATTTTAAATTTTAATATATTATTAATCACAACATACTTTTACTTACATTTTATGTGGACTATTAGGTGTTCATGGAACGAACATTGGCTATTAACTTGATTAGCGCTCACCGACTTCATTTGCTATTAAGACCATTAAATTTGGAGACGATAATGCATGGTCGTTTATTATTCCAATTGTTATAAACTCAATTGTTTATCGAATAATTCACTTATTACTTATTTATTCTTTTAAATATTAATGGAACATGTTTACGTTCATTGTTGATCTTACTTTATTCACACACATAAACTTTCAAACAAAAATATCTCTTTAAAAAACCCTATGATTCCACGTATCTCCTCAAGATTCGAAAGCAAAAGAGGTTTGAAGGTTGTCGTTTGTGACGAGGATGGTAATATCTCTAAAACTACTACAAATGTCGTCTAAAAAGAAGTACTTCAAGGTCTATGATAAAGGTTCAAGAGCTATGTACAATATACATATGACATGTTTTATACATATTTTAAATAGAAATATATTAGCAATCACAGCCTACTTTTACTTGTATTTTTTGTTTTTTAAAAAACTATTAGGTGTTCACGGAATGGACATTGGCTATTAACTTGACGAGAGCTCACTGAATACATTTGCTCTTCAAAACCATCAAAATTAGAGACGACAATGCATGAACGTTTATTATTTTAATTGTTACAAACTCAATTTTTTATCGAATAATTCACTTATTACTTATTATTCCTTTCAATGCTACTAGAACTTGTTTAAGTTTGTTGTTTTTCTTCCTTTATTCACACACATAACTTTTTACTAAAAAATTTCTTTAAAACTCTTCGTAAATTTACGGGTTTTTAAGCTACTAACCAATATGACACTGACATAGCAATAATGATGTGAAGAATGTACGTATTCACACATTCCAAAATATTTCTTTCTCCAATAAAGTGAAACTTTCCCTTTAGAATCTCACGATCCCCAACTCCGGCAACAATTTCAGATCACCAAACCCTGAAAAATGACTACGAATCAAGTAGTAGTTGTCCCGTATCCCGGAAGAGGCCACATAAACCCTTTACTCAACTTGTGTCACTTACTCTCTTCAAAACTAAACCAACACAATCACATCACCACAGTCTTCACAGTCGTCGTAACCGAAGAATGGCTCGGGCTTCTTAGCCAAAACGCGGTTCAATCTAACGTCCAGTTTGTTACCATACCTAACGTCCTTCCTTCGGAGCACATCCGTGGTTCGGACATGATATCGTTCTTAACTGCTGTTAAGAATAATATGGTAGGTCCTTTTGAGGATGTGCTTGATAAGATGGAGACAAAGGTGGCACTTATTATTGCTGATGCGACAATGATGTGGCCGTTTGAGGTTGCGAACAAGAGGGATATTCCTGTTGCAGCGTATTTTCCTATGTCGGGTGAAATGTTTTCTGTAATGCATCATGTTGATCTGCTTGAGTCGAATAATCAGCTTTATGCTGATGTATTAGGTTTGTTTTCTTATTTCTCGATTCCCTACTCTTTCTCTATTATCAGCCAAATGGTTTTTAAGCTGGACATTTTGTACCCACATTGACTTCGGTAAGGGCATTAATCTCCCTTGATGTCGATAGGCCAAAGGTTGTTGATACAACTTGGTGCATATTAATCATTTTCAAAATTGGTTAGAGCAAGGATATACGAGTAAAATTTAAGTAAGTTATTTGGAATTTATAGGTTTAATATATGAAAACCAAATGGCTTGTAACTTAGCGGTATTCGTGTGGTGTGACATACTCGTTAATCAAGTGGTTGTGGGTTTTAAGTACTGCTTTGGTGAAACGTGTGGAATAGTGTAAGTATTAGTTTGCCTTTCTGAAGAAAAAAAAATGTATGTAGATTTTAGATCGAAAGTTGAAGACAAAACATATAAATACAAAGAACTAAAATAATTTAAGTCATCTTTTTATTTACAAAATTTGGCCATACGAAAACAAAAAGTATCCGTCCACGAAAGTTCTAATGTCTTCTTAATGTCTTCTATCATTTTTTTCATATGAATCTCAGCTAGCAAAGATTCATATATTTCACAACTACTGATCACTATAAAAAAATTATTACCATGATTTTAGTTAAAGAATTTGTCATATTTTATTATTTTTTCATATGAATCTAATGCGGTTTTTGCTGGATAGTATAAAGTTGAGGGACTTGTTAATTTTAAAACACCTTGAAACTTGGTTACTGTGACATTTTCCCTATATTTTATATGTAGTATTTGGTCTTAATTTTTATTAAAACAGTTTAGTATACTTGGTGAGACACATTTGTGGCTGCTAGGCAAATATCATTTGGTTGTACATATATGAATTTCAAATCCATATTGGTTAATTTCATGAAATTCTATTTGGCTGAACAGAAAGAGGAAAGGAATCCATAGATTATATTCCTGGTATATCTTCATTGACAATAGCAGACATTCCAATGTTATTCCACGGCGGAATTGGTCAGATATTTAAGAGCTTGGTAAGCAATCTTTTTGACATAATCAACAAAGCTAATTATGTACTAATCTCTACTGTCTATGAGTTAGAACCGAAAGTTATTGATGCCCTCAGGGTCAGATTACAAATACCCGTTTACACGTCTGGACCAAATATACCCTACTCCCAAAACAAACCAAACCCCTCATTACATGAACCAGCTTACTTAACCTGGTTAGACTCCAAACCTCCAAGAACTGTCTTGTATGTTTCATTGGGTAGTTACTTATCAGTATCAAGTGATGAAATGGATGAAATTGCAGCCAGTTTAACACAAAGTGGTGTTAACTTTTTGTGGGTGGCTAGAGGCGAAACCTCACATCTTAAAGAAATGTGTGGCGAAGAGGGGATGGTGGTTGAATGGTGTGACCAACTAAGGGTTTTGTCGCATTCTTCTATAGGAGGGTTTTTGACGCATTGTGGATGGAACTCTGTTAAAGAGAGCTTGTTTACAGGTATACCGATGTTGACTTTCCCTATACTTCTTGACCAACCACTTAACAGTAAAGAAATCATTGAAGATTGGAAGATCGGAAAGAACATGAGGAAAGAGGTTCAGGTTTCTAAGAGAGACAAGATCGCTGAGGTTGTTAGAGTGTTCATGGATTCAAAAAGTGTCGATAGGATTGAGATGATGGCGAGAGCGAAGAAACTTCAGAAAGTATGCCAAGAAAGTGTTGCTGAAGGTGGGTCGGCTTACAAAGATCTTGATGACTTTGTTAAAGAAATTGTGATGGGCCAAATCAAGTGAATCTAAGGGGTATGTCTAGTAGTCGCAGTGCAAGTTTTAAAGTACTGATAATCGTTCTACAAACCATTTGTTTGCTTGGATTCATTTGATTGCTGTCGACCCTAAATGTTAAATCGACATGGTCAAAATTGATTTTAACGCCTATTATAGTCACTTTTATATTATAGCTCATAACTTACAAGCGCTGTGGCTCCACACGCTACACATCCATGAAGACGCTCATATTATAGCTCATAATTCAGTCATATACGAGCCATAAGAATTCACTTCCATGAAGACGCTCACGGGAATTGTCTTGATCGTCTAAATTGCCTTGCAAGCGTTGCATCTATATGGGAAGCCGAAGCAAACTTTATTTTATAGACGATATATGTAGCTTCCAACTTCCAAGCATTTAAGATGTGATCCGTAATTTTAACACAACAGAAGATGAGATCAACATGATTACATTTTCATATTTAAGAGAAAAACACCATATCAGGTTCATAACATTTCCAAAATTAAGGCTGTGTTTGTTTCTTTAAGATGTTTTGGGTCTGACTACCATATCTTACTGGTAAGAGGTGGCTATAAAGTCTGAATCTGAATATATATTGTTTGATTTTTACAATTGTCTGAATGATTTTAATTGTTCGTTTTTGTAATATATATTTATTTTGAAACATCGTTATGGATATAAAACAATTCTTTTTGTTGATTGAAATAAAAAGATAACTAGTGTATTTATTTTAAAACAATTCAAATAAAGTTATAAACATTTATTATAAACTTAATAAATTATAGACATTGGTATTTTTAACTAGAAAGAATACTTTAATGGTTTAATTTTATGTGCCACATAATAAAAAATATCATATTGCATATGATTATATGAAATTACAAATTGTTAAAACTTTATTTGGAGATACATGTACTATTATATCTTTAAAAGATAAAAAATATTTGACTAAAATACTATCATTTTACATTTCTATACAAATTTAATAAAACATAACAAACATAACACTTGTGGAACATAGCTTGAAGGTCCCAATACTCTATTTAGATTTATTAAACATTTAAACATAATAAATCATTAATAAATAAATAAAACCTCACATAGGGATAATAAAAACGAGTGGATAGTAGTAGTAAATAGAAAGTATTTAATTGCAACCTTTTATTCCATCTCTCACCCACGTGGGTATTTTTTTTTACTCATGTACTATCTTTTTCATCCATAACGCACTAGTAAATATCATATCGAGGCTTTAAATGTTAAACCTCATAATGATATAATTCCCATTCATAGATTTGCAAGGATACCTCAAATATTTGATTGATAAATGTTATATCAATACTGAGGAATATGAGTCACAGGATCATAGTGAACCC